>JAHZNF010002666.1:1157-11645 GCA_027744215.1 Troglopedetes dispersus
CGCGATGTTCATCTTCGAAATATGCACAGTGGTCTCCAACTCACCATGGCCACAGTTCAACAACAATTTTGGATTCTGAGAGGAAGAGACACTATTCGACATCTAATCCGAAAGTGCGTACCATGTCGACGACAAAGAGCGGAGGTGGCAGAGCAGATGATGGGGAACTTGCCTTCTGCACGAGTGAATCCATGTCGACCGTTTGCAAATTGCGGACTCGACTACGCTGGACCTTATCAATTGAAGGCACGAGCGGGCAGAGGACAAAAAACAATCAAGGTGTGGTTTGCAATTTTTGTGTGTATGAGTACTCGAGCAATTCACCTGGAGTGTGTTCACAACCTCACAACTGAAGAGTTCATCGCCTGCTTCAAGCGATTTATTTCAAGACGTGGCATTCCAGCCAACATTTACTGTGACAACGGTACCACATTCATTGGGGCAGAGAAGGAACTGCAACAGTTCTTACAGTCAGCTTCCCACAACAGTCAATGGGCAGCAGAGCTAGCTAATTGTGGAACTCATTGGGTATTTCAACCACCGAGTTCACCTCATCACGGAGGACTTCATGAAGCAGGAGTGAAAAGTGTAAAATATCACCTCAGACGGGTGATTGGTAAATCAAATCCAACCATTCTTGAATTTGAGACATTACTATGTATGGTGGAGGCTTGTGTCAATTCCAGGCCTCTATGTGCAATCCCATCGGATTCATCAGAGTATCAGGTGCTCACTCCAGGACATTTCTTGGTGGGCGGACCTCTCAATTCTGTACCAGAGCCAGACCTCTCCAGAATAAATGAAAACAGGCTTTCGAGGTGGCAGCGCACTCAAGCAATGTTTCAGCACTTTTGGAAGAGGTGGAAGGGTGAATTTCTCACCACGCTACAACAGAGATTCAAATGGAGACACAAACGAGACAATTTGGAGGTGGGCGACATTGTGATCATAAAAGAGGAAGGTGTTCCACCCATGAAGTGGAGGACAGGACGAATCATTACTACCCACCCAGGAGCGGATGGATGTGTTCGAGTTGTGACTGTGAAGACAGCTTCAAATCAATTAAAGCGGTGTATCAATAAACTTTGTCCAATTTTATTCAATGACGACACGTAGATTCATTTTTATGATCATGCAAACAGTAATGTGGTTTTCTTTTCTGTTTTTTACTTCAGGACGGTGGGCATCACATCATCAAAAGCAGAGCAGTCTTCTCCAGACGGACTTGCAAATAGTCCTCAAACAAGCTGAATCGAGTATGAATGTGTATGGCGAGGTGGAGATTAACAAGTCAATCGCCGGCGTGGGCCTAAAATCCTAGACAGTTCGGCGGTTCAGGTGTGAATGTGTGGAACTCCATCAATCAATCAACGATCAGCTAAAATCCCAATCAATGGGCATGTGTGAATAGAATACTAATCTGTGGACGATGATGTGCTGCTCTATACTTCAGTGTTAATTTTCAATTTTTTGACATGTAGTCATGTACTGCACTTTTGTAAATCATTACCTTTGTATGATCTATTTTTTGTGTTCACTTCACCCCCACTCATTGCATTGTTTTTCAATCATTATCAAGTGTTCTTTTCATGTGTTCAAATTCAATTCATTAATAATCGCATTACGCGATGGTGGGCGGTGTTTGGTATTGTAGAGACGAGCTTTTCTTTAATGTAAGATAGTTATTTTAACGTGTCAGTTAGCTAAATGTTGAACAAATTGTCGTCATAATCAGGGGTTTGAGAGTACCCACAAAAGTGAAGTTGTAACATTGTATAAAATAAGTCAAAACTTTTGCTTCTTATAATGACCGATTTGCGTATTTGGTTCAATACTAAATGTAAATTCTGACTTCCTTGAGTTTTCAATTTATGCTAATTTTTGTGTTCCTACTTGCAAAGCTTCGCTTTCAGCTTCATTTTCCTTCTTTCAAGTTGTTGCTACTTGTACATGAACCAGAAAACATACTACAATTTTGTGCTCCCAGTTTTTATCTTACATTTTCCAAGAGTCCAAATTTCAGTAGTGAAATAATTCAATAAATCAGAGTTCATTTAACTGGGATAACTTGAGACGTACAAATCTTCGCTCATTTCCTTGCATTACAATACGTTGTCGTACTCACATCAAAATAAACACTTCACCACAGCTTTCTCTATAAAAAATAAGCCTAACTCCTAACTGGTATCATACACCAAGATAACAGCAAACTTTTGGTTGTATCGTCGGTACAATCCAAACAAAAAGAACAAAGACATGTCAGACAATGTTGTACAAATGAAATTACAGATCGATTCATCATCATGAACCAGAATGTAGTAGCTAGAATATCGGTTCTTCTGCCTTGGAATACTTGTACTACTACTCACCTTCATCCCGTTCACCACTATTTTTTTTACCTGACCCATGCGTTGTTAGCATTTACACTGAGAACGAAATATGAGCACATCAATACCTATTGTTTTAACCTGTCCTTCTCATCATTACCATGATGATGGAGCTGATAATAAGAAGGATGATGGTAGGTGCGGTAGGATCGTCATCGTCATCATAGTTATATCATTATTAGAACAGTTCCACAAAGAGGAAAATGTAGTTCACTGGTTACGTATTCGATCCATATTATCATCACAGCATCAGATGGAAAAAGGAGACGAAGATTCACTCTTAAAGTCTCTAAAAATAGGTTGAGTGCTTTTGCGATGATGGTAACAAGAGAAGGAGATCCATTATGTGTGCTAGTTGGTGTTCTCGTCTTGTCTTCGTCTCCTTCATCTTCTTGTGTTACTTAAACACATGAAGGGAAAATGTAGAGGTGGAAAATAAACTGTGGCTCCATAAACATTTTTCTCTACGGAAACCATCCTTCGCCTGAAACGACATAACAGTCAAGCTGACGCTCTTTGCATATTACAATAACAATGAGATCGTGACTGGTTATTTTTTGTGCTGCACAGATGATGATGATGGCACTGGGACAGAAGAAAGTAGAAGAAATTTTCGCGCATTAGTATTACATTTCTTCATAATGCTTTGACGAGAATGAAAAGATGAAGAAGAGGACAGACGTTGCCACTCTAGTGATTCTTTTTCCTTCGGTTTTTTGCCACTTGTGCTGGTTAAGACATCACTGAATCCAAGAAAGCCTAATGATAACGATAATGACACGGGAAGATAATGCAAAGTGAAGAGAAAATGTTTTGGGATAGTGAAAAAAAGGAAAACGTGCGGTTTGTACATTAAACGATGCTTCGTTCTTTAGAATATTAAAAAAATTAGAAACTAGATTACCGGCAGGAATTGCAAAGATTTTGGGATAGCATGCTTGAATTATTACCACGTTCACCAAACTAGTAAGAAGTACAAAATACAATAATGCATATCTCTGTCATTTTTTTTTTATTTTTTCCTGTCAAGAATAGAAGATACATGATTTGGCACAAGTGGAGTAGGAAAGATGGGAAACACAGCGCACCGGTTATCAGTCACGTAACGGAATTGTTTGAAATGGAGACACAGGCAAAAACTCCTATTGCTCACTTTTTTGCAGCAAACATTTGCAGTCAAAACAAGCCGTTCAAGTTGAGTGCAGGTTGATTCTCACTAAACGGAGAATGCATGGTTGGAAAGTTTACAACGTGCTCTGCATGTCCTCCTAGCAGCTGAATACCTATAACTATAATATGGTTCCTCTCTGTAATTTTTCCTGGGATGGATGAAACCTTATATGAATGCATTGGAAAAGTAGCACTGCACGAGCAATGATTTTTCTGACTGCCCATCCACCTCCTCCGTGAAACTTTTTTCTTGTGTTAAAAACTTGTTTCAATTTGAAGTGATGGAAAAATGGAGAAAAGAGAATTCGCAAAATCTGGAAACCGAAGAAAACGTGCGTGTGCTTCTTTCCCAGTGTCGATGTCGATGGATGCCGTGTTATTGAGTACCTATCTATATCATTTCATATGTATATTTCAAATAGGTATGCACATAGCATTTCATGCTAAGAATTATAAAGCAATGTAATCCCAATCCCAATTTAGCATCCTTTTCTTTTTCATTCATTTTGCATATTACTCGTCTTTGTGTGTGCTCGTGTCAAAACTTTCCAGAGAAGACGGACCAGAAAAAGTTTTTTAACCTAAAAATCACGCCACTGGCAAGTAGTGTGAGGGGAAAGGAACAAAGTGCCATTCCTTTTTTATCCGTGGTGACAAAGACTTTGATTTACCACACAATCCTTTCTTAATGTCAAAACTCAGGAAAAATCAGAAATCAAATCTTTGAAATTGTCGACTGACAATAATCACTGTGCATTCTTTGTAGTTCTACATCAGAGCCTCCACTCTGTTTTGAATAGTAAAGTATTTGTATTGTTAACAAGATTATTGGCAACCCCGGCGGACTTTCCCCGAACTGGATAGATGAATCGTGCATGCTTGTTAAATATCACATGTCATATTATTTTATATCATTGTTATGTCTTTTATTGCTGGAAAGGCAATGATCGTTCATCAGTAGTAAAAATGATCATCATGATTACTTGATCACGACCATTCTTGACGGATCATTTCGTCAATGTTAATATTACAATCTCCATTGTGGAAGAAGGTTTCCAAGAGAATCATTTAAAGTTCATTGTTTCATATACATATAAGTTCAACCATAAGCAACTTAACACAGGTAGTCAGAAGTCGGGGTTCAATGACCTGTTGGAAGGTATCATGCTTCCTGGTGGATTGGAAAAATTATCCTCACCACTTTGGAGAAGAAAGTTGATAGCCATAAAGAAAATTGTGTACGGAAGAGAGACAGGAAACAAATGACATGTCATATACCACCAACAACCGGACAAAGAGTGACATCTGTCAAAATTAATCACAAGCGAACAATAACCAGTCAGTAAATCCTGTTCATCAATAATGTAGAGTACAAATCGGGGATGTGGATATGAGCGAAATGTGTGGAGAAAGGAGAATAACAAGTCTGTACTTCTCGCGGTAAATTATGCTTGTGGAAATATGAGTCTTAAGTTTGGAGACTGTTGGGTACTTTCACCACCCAAAATTGTGATTCCTGCTGGATGTCAGGGATTATCGAGATATTCCGTGAATTGGAACATATGGCATACTCAATTGTTCTGGTTTGCTCTAGTCCTCCTGACATTCTTTTCTACATTTTGGGACAAGTTCTCCCAGTCATTGAAACTTCAGGCAAAACGTTTAGCATTATTTATAACTGTACAGATTGGAATTATAAGTGCTTTGATAATTTCGTGATAATTACGCAACACTTACGTATTTCCAATGCCGAGCAATTTAACCAATCCAAATACCAGGGAACTTTCAGGAAATCTTTGGCTTTCACCAGAGATTTTCCATTATGAATAGCTGCTATAAGATATGGCTGACATGAGGGTCTCATGCATTCGGTCATGATTTGATAAGATATTTGGAAAATGTCTTTGGAGTTTGACTGACTTCGGGAATTCTATCATTATTGGAAACAGCCATAATTGAACAATTTAATAGCTGCGTCGGCTTTCTCACGAGACGAGCAGCAGAACGTACCAGTGTCATGAATATGCCCCTTTGTGCTCTTCTATGGAAGTACAATAGTAAGTTTGTTGAAGTGAACGCACAAAAATTTTCTGGCAGGTATGCCAGAAAACTGTATAATATGTATGGCAACACAAATGCCAGAAGAAGTAAAGAAAGAACAATCTCTGAACTGAACGGAATAGTTCTCGGCGTTGCACAAACATCCAATTATGCTACATAATATGTTTATGCCGTCGTGCATTACAGTGCTCATAGATAGTCACAAAATAATCTTGCAGCGTTTGCAGAAAAAAAATATTTTTACCTCTTCCCATTGACAAGCCGTCAATAAATAAAAAAGTGAAATGACGTTATCTAAATCTCCGCAGTGGCCATTGTTCACAAGTTGGAAAGAAAATTCCAAGTGCTCAAATATATCTTATCGATTTTGCACGGAGCGCTAAAAATACATGTTGCATGCCAGCAGCGTGCATTCATCATTCATAAATTCATTGATTATAAAATTAAAACAGGGAGTGAGTGAGAAGCAATAAGAATACTATATTCTGTGTGGAAGAGAAAATAAGTATTGCTTTCTTTGCTTCTTCACAAGGGATCTCAATCAACGACTTTCCTTGTTTACTGCTGCCAGTGTCATAAATAAGAAAATGTTGGAAAAGGCGAACGCATCCAATAAAAAGCAACGTTTTGTTTTCAAAGTACCCATGATGTTCCTACAATAGTTGAAGGAGTTGGTAAATGTGTTTGGACACTTTATCCACACAAGACTTTTTTTTCTTAGTTTGCTGGTAGCCAGGCGTAGACTGAAGAAAGAGGTACATAAGTAATTCACCACTCAGATTAGGCTGACGTAGTCAGACAGCTCAGACATGGTTATGTCTTCATCTTGCTGCTTCTATTGCTCTTCTACTAAGAAGATATATAATACGTTCCGCTTAGCTTGTTATTCATCGTTGTAGAAAATAAACAGTACATAAAAAAATGCATAGCCTAACATGACATGAGACCCAAAAGACCCCACAGCTTTTTGGTTTGTTTGTGTGCAAAAAAGCATGTATGCAAATGAATGTGCAATCTCTGAAGTTAAGTTGGATGTATTGAGTGGAGGAATGTGGAAGCACACCCATATCTTATATAGCCCTTCTAAAACATGTGCTACCATTTTGTATACATTTCTCAGATGAAGAGCTCCAAAAACATCTGCTCCGTCTTTCTTATGACCATGCATGTTCCGTTGAGGAAAAAATATGAACATGTGTATTTTTATTTGAGAGTTAAACCAAGATTCAACAGATGAAGCGTAGCAAAGTACAGACAGATTCAAGCAACCTTCCAAAAAAAAACTATTTACACACACTCTCGTTTGGCATTGTGCATATTTTTGTGCACTTTTTACTGAGAAACGCCAAAAAGCCTCTCTGGTAAACATTAGTATGGTCTCATTAAAAAAATTGTTAGAAGGAGTGTACTTTTCTTTTAAAAACAGAAATTGTAATCTCAATCCGAGAAGTCATGAGCAAAACAAAGAATTTCGGAGGACCTCGTTTCGTCAATATTTTCAAAATGTGATCACAGGAAATGCCTGAAAATACTCTCTTTCGCCTAAATAACACATATTTATATAGTACGTGTGCATAACTGGTCGTGTACCTACTTTCTCGACAGTTTATTTCCTATGAGCTCGAACCTCAAAATTGGACAAATTGATGAGTGATAAAATATTAGTAATACTTGGCTTATGGCCTGCAACATAAAACCAAAGGAAGGACATATATTTCTGCACAGTGCCATGCTTCTGTTTTATCATTATAATTTTGACGTGTGGGTACGCTAATAACGCTCAATAAAAATCCTACACTTTTCAAATGAAGACTTTGCAAAAGTAAAGATTTTGGTTGAAAAAAAATACCGAACTTTACCGTTTAAACAGATCAGTAACACAACACGGTTCGTTGGGCAACTCACAAAACTAATCATGAAAATATAAGATATCTGTATACTCACAAAAAAATAATATTTAATGGACCAGTTTACCACTTCTAATTCAAGGCAATTGGTTCAATTAGTGAAAAATGGTTTGGCTTGTGGTGGGTGAAAGATCAATCGGAGGAAATGATCCCGCTGAAACTATGATTATCGTCATTCGCACATGAAGCATTGGAAACATTCCTTGACTCCAATTTTTACGTAATTACCGAAAAATTGACTTATTGCACGATGATTTAATAAAAATTCACTAACAATTTAATGAGTTTTTATTACTCCAAATTATATGGTCCAGCATCATCGTGAAAAAAAAACAAAATGTAGAACAAAAAGTCCCAATTGTCAACATCAGTGCCAATTGCTTAATAAAAAGACTGTGGGCGTGACACACATTATTAGGCAGCAGAAGTGAAAGCGAACAAAAAGGAAAAATCCACTTCCCGTCAATGTTTTTCATGTACCACTCCTCTTCCTCCGACGTTTTCTGTAAGTAGGTCCAATATCTCACACTCCGTTTGACTTTTTGACATTGTTTTCCCCAATCGATGGCCATGCAACCTTGATGTTTGCTTTACTAGTCGAATAGACTAATTTGACCGTGTTCCACTTCACATCTTCAAGTTAGACAAATAAGTACATGCTTAGGCAGGAATCCTATAGGAAAAAGGCAGATTCCACACCACTCTGGCAATCATTTGAATCATTCGGACAAAACTTTTGTCAAGCATTGTGAATAATTGAAGATGCTTCATGGTACTTTCCCAAACAAGCAATCCTCTATTTTTTAAGGGAAAAGTTTACAACGCTTTTCCAATAAAAGGGTTCCAGGGAGCTTGTGCAAGACATATACATATATACCCATTGTAAAAATACAGTATTGTACGTTTTCGGGAGAATTTTATGTTTGCACCTTGTTGGAATACCCCGTTTTTTTCTTCTTTTTGATATAATAACTATGAATACCTACGAGGATTGACTTGTTTTCATGAAAGCTATGCTCTCAGAATTATTTCATGATGATGTATTCTCCTAATGCGTTTGATTCATTGAGTCCTTAACTCCGTGCTCACCCATGAAATTGTGGAAGTCGGTTTCCTACCGTGAAAAGGCTCTTTTGCCTATTATCGTCTAAATTCGTCCTCTTATTGGAAATTTTATAAACGGAAACGCAGAAGCAAACTTAAATCGAAGAAATTGGTCGATATTCGATAGTACTCCCGTGGCTTTCAACTGTTTTTTTTTTTTGCCTAAACCTTGAGCTTAAAGCTGATGGTAGTAAGCTCTCCATTTTATGGATTCACTTCAGAGAGTGCAAACTTTTTGGAAGAGCACTTGAAATTCTTGAATTTTTCAACCTTTCTATATATATCCGTAGCGCACAGCTTGAATCCTACCCTCGCCACCACTCAAGAGCAGGATCACGTACCTTCATTCGAATAATCCGAATTTCTCCTCCTTTTCATTTTTTTTTCAGTTCACCATTATAAATATATTAAAACGAATGTTCTGAAACGGGGAAATTGTTCACATGTTCATCATCTTGTGTAGAGAAACGTTACAATCGTAAAATATTATCGCGGAAGGAATATATAGACAAATTGCAATATGGAAATGGAACGGGAAAATAGAAATAAAATTTTCTACATGTCGTGCACATTTTTGTCGATAGTCAATGTTTGCTACATGTGCATGCATTTGGTTAAGGGAGGAATGCCAGTGGTCTAGACGGAGCTTTTTTTTTCAGCGGAATATTTTTAAAGTGTTTGCTCTCACGCATGCTTCACTTCATTGTGCTTATCAGCTCTTCAACAATAATGTTGAGAAAAGAATTTTCGCTTTGAAACGTAAATACTACTTCTACCACGTAAGACTAATCTCACTAATCTCCCAATCGGTTCATCTTGAAATGACAAAATGTAAATATGAAACCGGATTTTTTAAATCATTATTATTATTACACTTTGATTTTGCTCCGGTTGAGATCACAGCAAAGTATACTTAATGCAAAACAGGGAAAAGTTAATAATTTTTAGCTTCGTGATTTCATCTTGTTAAATTGTATTGTAAATTCGCTTTCTAACAAACCACCAGGAAAATCTAATGTGAGACTTTGATCAAAGTGAATTTTCTCTTCTGAGTTGACTTCGATGTTTATTCTAAGAAAAATGCTTATCTGTGTACTTTTCAGTGCCTGAAATTCACTCGAAACAGTTTGTTCAATTCCATCGATCATTGTCAAACAGTTTCCTTCAAATCGAAATCGAAGTAACCCTTGTTTATGCAAAAGTGAAGAAGTCTTCTTTGAGACGATAAGTGGCAAAGCGTATTACTCATACACTTGTCGGTGCAAGTTATTTTTACTGGCATGCATACATTGAACTACAATCGACTCTGAGAGATTAACCGATCGTAGACTTCTCGGGTTGCAGTCATTCGTACTGTGTGGTAGGCAATGAATTTCCAGCACTTTAAGGTAGGAACGTTAGCCAAGAAATCGATATGCTTACTTACACTGACAAAGCACGCGGAAGTTGCGTCCAACATGTAACTGTGCATCGAAGGTGAGGGACCGACAGTGAGACATAAAACAACGGAAAGAACTAAGATTACGGAAGTGCATTCTTAGATGTTGCATGGTGCTTTTCCAAGTCTTTTCCCTGGAACAACTATCTCACCTCACCACTCTTCACAATGCTTTGAAACATGCAAGGTATTATTATATACAGATAAATAAGTTGGCTGGTACAAATAAACCTAATTATCCGTATCTGGTTGTGAAGTTGGGCCACTTTCTCCTACATTTACATTCTTACAGGTCTTAACTTGAGCACCAAAAAATCGGGAAACTTTTTGCTTCCACTTTCTTCCTTTAGTGGAAACAGGCCATGGGAAAAATATTTGACGTACATACGATATCATATTTTAATATGTCCTTATCATTATT
>JAHZNF010002667.1:0-16949 GCA_027744215.1 Troglopedetes dispersus
TTGAATGCAAAAATATATACTCTGACTGTGATAAAATATCTCTTTGAAAAATTAAATCTGGAGATCAAGTTCTTTAGCCGAGATCGCTGTTGCAAAATAAATGAACCTTAACACTATTATGTCTTCATTTGAACAATATATTTTGTTTCAACTCTTTTCGGCAGCTCAAAAAACAACTGAAAGTTGCCTGGACCGAAGTCTATTGTTGAATGAGTACGAGAAAAGGTTTGTTTCCACCTTTTTTAATGACACAACAACGCGATCCTCTTGCGAGGAGAGAGATCTCTTAAAAAACCACTGTAAATGTTAAGGCAAATAAATGCGATGATGATCATCCACGAAGATATGATGAGCCACAGCTTGTGCTCATCATTATTGTTATTATTACTACCAATACACATCTATGCAGGCGGTACACGCTTAGCCACGATGCGGCAGGGAGGCAACAACGAGGACGATGATGACCAGGACCAGTTTACTAGTTGCAGTTCCATGTAAAAAAATATTATACATACATAAGCATTTTAAACAAGGCTTCATGTGTGCTTATATTTCATATAGCGTAGGCCGCTTATAATCCATGAGTCAAGCTTGCCTGTTGTTTTTTTTTTTCTTCTGTTGTAAGTTTTCATAGGAAAAAAAGAGGAGCAGAAGAGAAGCATGAGTATCATACTTTACTTTGGCTCATCCATCCATCGGCTGCTCCTCTGCTGCTCTTTTTCCTTTGTTGATGATGATGATTGGAGGCAGGTGATACAATATGAAAAAAAGAAGAATTATTACTATTATCTCGCTCTCTATTTTTTTCTGAACACACTTCACCATATAAAAGATAAGTGTATATATGTTCACATAAATTACTACGAAGAAGAAGAAGCCAAAGCCTGAGCTTTGGCAAGAAAGATGCAGTAGTGGCACCGCAAATAATACCAAGACTCATCACCACCATCGTCATCCTCTTCAAAGCATATGTTAACGTAGATGTTGATGAAGATGAGAGTATCCAGTAATCCAGTCCAACATTTTCCGTTTTCCATTGTCGTCTTGCTTCACTTATTCCGCACACAACAACAACTCTTTCCTTTTTTAAAAAAAATTCAAGCTAGACGAAAAACCAGGTAAAGAAAATCCTGACGATGGAGATGGTCACGACGACCGGCTTGGCACGGGTACACACACACACAGCTTTTTTTGTATTAAAGTGGTCGCTGGTGATTCCTCTTAATGCGTATGAATAAGCGTATGTGTGCTGCCTTATCTTAGAAAGAAATTAGAAAAAGGGCAATCCTCATGATGACGATGACCATGATACTAAAAAGTGAGACCAGAACTTGCCCTGCCACACATGACCATGATGCTGCCGCCACCGTCGTCGTGTAGCTCCTCGGAGTCGGCCGTTTTTTAGCTTTAAATCTGACTGACTTGTCAAGGCAAAGGTGTTATTATAGTATTTTCGGAGTGAACATTTTCTCGGGAATTGAACATTAAAGGAGATAGTGCTCAGAAAAATGAATGATGATGAGAAAAATATGCTGGTATGTGAACACTGATACTTTAATAATAATTTTTTGAAGAGATTTTTACCGTGAATTATGACGTATAGCTGGCAGACACCGGACGCTAGATTTTTTTAAATTCATGAATTTATGAAAGGATTTCGGAGGAAACTCAAGTCCACAAAAATGGGTTAAGTTTTTCGGGGGAATCAAAGATTTGACTTCGGTAATCAGGTTTAGACTCGTTTGGAAAGAGAAAATTGCTGTCACGGGAAAAGAAAAATGAATGATGATGAGAAAAATATGCTGGTATGTGAACACTGATACTTTAATAATAATTTTTTGAAGAGATTTTTACCGTGAATTCTAGATGACGTATAGCTGGCAGACACCGGACGCTAGATTTTTGTTAATTCATGAATTTATGAAAGGATTTCGGAGGAAACCCAAGTCTACAAAAATGAGTTAAGTTTTTCGGGGGAATCAAAGATTTGACTTCGGTAATCAGGTTTAGACTCGTTTGGAAAGAGAAAATTGCTGTCACGGGAAATTTTGTAGTTTTTACTAGTATCAGAGCGAGGCGACTCTGTATGCAAATGATGACTGATTGAAAAACGATGATGAATCATTCTGTCGCAAATGAGAGTACATAGATTTCCCATATTTCAGACATGAATATCGCTCATCATGAGAATCTTTTTTTTTGGACATATTGGTCGATCGGTCCCTAGTCGCTCATTGTACACCAAACATAAATTTAGATTTTTCTCTATGTTGTACCACACTCTTCTTCTCTTCTTAATTCACTTTGAAAGGGATTACATGGAAGATCGAACACTGGAGGAGTGCAATAAGTCCATAAACAGTCATGTCATTGACATATGATCCACTGTGCTTGTGTGATGATGAGCAGAAGCACGACAATATTAGCTTCGCCTTACAACAGCAGTAAATAATACACTTTTCTCACTGGTGTACTCTGGTCTTATACACTCTTAAAATGTACTAATCACAATATACTAGACACGAAGGGAAGGAAATAATGGAGGGATGAAAGGGAAAAAGGGGTAATATTTACAACATGCACACAGGTAAAAAAAAGGTACACGGGATTTTTTTCTGGTATTATTTTGATCCATGTTTTCAGCCGAGATAAAGGGGCGCAGGTTTTGAAGGCATCATGTGAGTGAAACCGTAACAGTTGGGTTATTGCTTCGAAAAAAAATATATTGGATATAGGGAAACAAAGGAAGAAGAGTTTTATAGATGCCCAAAAAAAATTTGGGAAGAGTAATAGAGAACAAGGGCTATTATGATGGGGGAGTGTGTCTTGGCGTACGCCAGCCCGTGAGCGACTAAACTATGACGAGCGCGACTCATTATTATTACCATCAGGAGCGCACGTCGATGGTGATTTTTTATGATAAGAATGATTTTTCAATTTTTTACAGTAAAAAACATTCTGGATGGAAACGTATTTTGCAGTTAGAATTTTAGAATGATTTTTTAAGTGTAACTCTGAAAAAAAAATGGAAATTAAACGGGAGCAAAATCACATTTTTGGTTTGGTTTTCGCTGGGGGTAAGTTTTTAAGCCTATAATTTTATTTCAAAAATGGAGTAGCAACGATTTTGTTGGCTCACTTCAAATTAAAGAAGTAACAGATAAGTCTTGTGCGCTCGTTCCAAACAGTGATGCATGTGTGATGTCACAACAATGAATGAGAAACTGGAGGACAATGGACACAAAACCGAAAACAATGTTGTTGCTAACTTTTCTTTCATTCTCACTCAGTCAATTGCTCATTGAAACAACATTATGATAATAAATGGGTGCATATGACTCCTCATTAAAAATTGGTTTTGCTTATTTCCCCCCTCACTAAGGCTTCCTTTATATACATAGGTATCATTATTTTCTTGTAGTCAATTTATTATCATCGTCACCTTTAATGTTGTATCATATTCCCATTTCAATAATGTATGCCATTCGCATAACCGTAAAGCTTCTTTCTCTACTACTACTATATTATATAGTGTAGCATGTGTAGCGTTGTTGTTTTGTTGCTCATCCAGAACGAATCCGATTGACACCTGATGCAGAAAATGTTTCAGAAAATAAGAACAAAGTTATGATGGCTAAGGCTTGTGTGTGGCTGTTGTTGCAGCTGAATAGTCAAATAGAAGAATCCATACTATACTCATGTAATACTTTGTTTTTGTAACCCCAACGTGCTTTTCTTATGGAGGTGTTCCGATGGCCGTTGGCAATGCTGCTATTATAGTTGGCGTTTTTTTTCTCTCTTTTTCTGAACCAGAAAGTGCGTGGCTCGAACACGGTCGATGACTGGTGA
Source organism: Troglopedetes dispersus (assembly GCA_027744215.1). Lineage (NCBI taxonomy): Eukaryota > Metazoa > Arthropoda > Collembola > Entomobryomorpha > Paronellidae > Troglopedetes > Troglopedetes dispersus. The sequence continues at coordinate 3,850 of JAHZNF010002667.1, forward strand.
AGTGGTACGGAGTTTTAATTTAATGAAATAAGATCACAATATCCGCTCCAAATTTTTATCTCTGATGATAATAAAACTGCTATGCTAAATGGTCTACTCCTTCTGTGCCCATTATTGTAGAAGAAACCAAGCCAAAAAAATAAACAACAAAATGAAAATCGCGTCTCTATGTATTTTTCAAATCCTTCATCATCACAGAAATCTCCAAATGTTCCCACTTTCATGATGATTTTATCAAGAATCCTTGTTAGTAAAAAATGGCAAAACATTGGTGTAATTTAAATTAAACGTTTTATTAAAAGATCAATTTTTAAAACAAAAAAATGCACAAACTAGGCCAAGAAATCCAGTAAAAACTTGATGCAACAGACCAGAAGCAGCAGGACTCACTCTGAAGAAACCAGTCCATTTGCAGAATGGACAAGAATGATTGAACAAAGTATAAAAATGTAACCAGAAAAAGAAACAATCTGCAAACTGTTGCTCTTTTTCAGTGGCAGCTTTCTGCCAAAACTCATCTGATGTATTGAGTCCAGTGTTCCTATTCTTCACTTTTCTCTACCAATCGGATCAATCGTCCGAAGCAATATTTTCTCCTACTTTGCAGATGGCTCACAAACTGGCACGAGACGCTATACATCGAAAAAAACATCTATCTTACATATTTCTCCTCTTTGAGTAGATATCAAGATGGTAAATGGTGATTACCGAAAATTCTGATTGAGTTAATGTTTTAATAGGGCCTACTTAATTAACATCTTTCTTCCCCACCACCGAACGATTTTTAGCCAAACCACTCATCAAATGAGGACGACAACAAGCTTTTAGGAAAGTAATGTTTCTTGCTTCCAAATTTTCCTGTCACTTTTTTATCAATTGCAAAAATCTCAACCACCAACTGAGTGTTTATTTCATCACTTACGCACTATACAAACTTATACTTTACTCTTTTGAATATTCTCATCTCTATAATTTTCTTTTAAAGAGTTTTAGCAAAAAAAGCTTCGACAATATTCGTTTACAAGGCAAACAATCTTGTTCAATCTTCGATTTCATCATCATCATTATCATATTGTATTCTGAAGTGATTCTTCATCTCTCTCTCTCAAAAAAAACTGGAGGGCCATCTGTGTCCTTCTTACGTCCAACATAAAGATGAAAGTTCACGGAGGAGACGCGAAAGGCACAGGAAAAAAATATCGCGTCCTTATGTCTACCATACGGTGTCCATTTTCATCGTTTTTTATTCTCAATTCTCGCCAAACATCACAGAAGCAACAGTAGCGATGCAAGGAGAACATGAGAGATGATCTTGAGGAAAAAATCAAATCGCCCCTTCCATCGTTTTTTTTCATTCCCTTCTTTTCCTTGCACTTTACAATAACAGATAACTCTTTTGGGTGTAAAGGTCTTGTGCACCAACTGAATAAAAAAAATCCCAGCAGCAGTAGACACCAACTTAACACCAGCCAAGTGAAGCAAGGTAGCCAGTTTTCAATCTGTTGCGCTTCTCCTTCATCATCATCAATATCTGAGCCCAATAATCGGACACATCTACACCGAACACAAACCACTCCAGTATGAGCGAAGCAACAGAAGGACTTTGTTTGGTTCGACGAATTTGCTGGTAAAAATGTAATTATTTGATCTTCTTAAAAAACTGGAACCAGGAAGGGAACTGACTATCTCTGCTACCTAAATACAAGGAGAGCACAAGCCACGCTCCACAAAAATCTAATCATCTTTCTACAACAACAGCTCCTGAATGAAGCTAGAAAAAAGGCCCAAAAAGAATTGTTGCAACAGATGCTCCACTTACTACCGCAATTATCGAAGAAGACGGTACACTTTTTTTTACAAATAAAAATCTTTCAGTTTCTTCGTGATCTTGCTGGCCTCTACGAAAAGGATTGGTTGCCTTTTCCATGTAAAAAAATCTTGAACTTGGCTTTGCTTCTTTTTGCTCCTTCACAATACCTGGACAATTGTCCGATAATCTTTTTTTAAAGACATGAAAGGGTCGAGATGACTGACTGAAAATAATAAAGGTACGGAGTACTCACTCACTCACAAATAATACACCTGTGCATTAGCTATTTTGCGCTTGCATGCGTGAAAAATGAGATTTTTATAATGATGGCAAAAAATCACCGCTGATTTGACGAGTACTTTTTATTCCTGGTCCCGACAAAAAAAAGGAGTCAGTTGGGTGATGTGAGATTGCATTAAAGGACGCAAAGTAGCAATATTTTTATGTACCTATCATCAACATTATAAAACTTTATGAAAACTTCAATATTTTTTACAAGCTATTGATTTTTGTCTGAAAACAAAAATTGCTCCTACAGGCATCTATATTTTTGTATGCGGTAGCTGTAGTCAAATAATTACCCTTTTGGAGATTTTTTTTGCTTTTCAATCTGAAGCCAGTATTTATCGCTGAATCAAATCACAATCAGTTTACCCGAGGCACTTAAATAAAGTCGAGCTAAGGACAGCGGCATGCCACATCACTCCTTGTATTTATGATTATTGCTTTCATTATTTGAATCGTTAGAAATTAGATTAATGCGGACGAATGTCGAGCGGACCGGCAGGCGAACGCCACTGGTATTTAAAAAAGCGTGTGATCAACTTACCTACATCCAGATTGCATTTCTGTTAGCTACAAAGATACATATTTGTTTTTTGCCTTGCTGCAAAAAAAGCTCAGAGTTGGTTCTTTGCTATCATAATAGACATACCACACACATACTCTTCGTCGTGGTTGTGCTAGTTCCTACTGTGCTGGTATTATCTTGTGGTTTGTCTTTCCAGCCTTTAAATTTAAATGTGCACTTTAATCGCTATGTTTATGAGGTTGCTCACCAATAAGTATGAAGGGAATGACCCATTGTTTGCAGTTTTAACGGGCACTTGAAGGAAATTGACAATTTATCAAAATGTTATTTTTCCTCTTTATTTTTTTTACTCTCACTCACGCCAAAGACAACGCGAGTTTTATATTTTTTCTGATTTCTTCTCTTTTCAAGTAAATAGCTATATGTAAAGGCTTTCAAGCCAAGTCGGTTTACACTCTCCAGCTTTTTGTTCATAATTCCAGTTTGGCAATACAAGTCAATAAATATCAAGCACTAATTATTATCTTCGGCTTCTTTGAATAAATTCCGGCAGTTTTTATTCGTTGGTGACTCCGGAATTTTTGTGGTGATGCGTCCCGTCCTGTCAGTCAACAATAGTGGTGGTGGTGGTAGTGTGTTGTGATAATGATGTCTAATAAAATGACGTGCGGTTAATCCATCTCTGTCGGGTAGTTTAATTTTCAAACGAAAAAGTTGAATCTTTTACTTCATTCAGTTTTTAGGAGATAACGTGCGGAAGAACTGAGAAAAAACTTTCTTTCCAGCTTTGTCGTCCCGATATTATTTTATCAATCAATTGACACAAGAATTTTCCACAGATTGCTTAACATCTGAGATGGCGAAAAATTGTACTGGAAAACATGAAAAAAATCTACTGTCCAATTTGACTTGTTTTCCTGATAACCGTCTAGTCCATTTTGAATAATGAGAGGAGTTCGCTCAGGTGCTCCTTATAATGCTAATAATCCTCAATGTTCATAAAAAAATGTTTACCGTCTGCTTTCCTAAAGTTATTTGGGGTTGGGCCTATTCTAAAATTTTTGGTACAGCAACTGTCTTCTGTACAAGGCACGGGTGGCCACTCACCCATCCGGCAGATTTGATCTTGATCCCTTATTTTAATGGAGCATATTTTTGCAGATTATTTTCTTCAAGAAAGACAGGCGAAAAGCAATTTTTGATTTCATAACAGCCACCGCGCTCTAACCGGAGAATGAACGCACCAGTCACTCACTCATTTTCAAAGGTATGATAAGGCGCATTAGGTAATAACACTTATAATAATAGCCATATTTATTATGCATGAATAAGTAATATTATTCATGAGATGGACAAAAAAGCCATGAGGATTGATACTCCACTTTTCTGCTACTTGGAAAACCTATGATGAATGATGATGTTATCATGCAAAGGAACACACAGGTAAAAATCTAGCACGGTCCTGGTCTGCGTGGTTTTCTTCGGTTGACGATGATTACAAGCCCGTAAGTAGGTATGGACAGTGAATATTATACAATAGAAAATAAACAGTCAAAAAATGAGACAGGGAGACAACAGATGCTCTTCTCAGGTTTTTTTGTTTCAGATGGACACACGACGGCTGTTAGTTTTTTTGAGCTTGATATTACCAATGCTGATTTTTTATCTTTGTTTTCTTTTTGGACTTTTGCTGAAGTGAACTGAATGATGATGATGGACAAGATGAAAGTGTGATCCTCCGTTGTTCAACAATCTTGTAGAGTTTTTATGGATCTTGTTGGGGCAGAAAAATATGTACACTTTTCTCTACATTTTACATGCAAAGTTTGACGTTGACGGTGACGATCTATCAAGGATAAAGCATGAGCAGGAGAAGATGAAGAAAGAAATGGGTGGAAATACGAAATGAAAAAGGACAACAGCAGGAGCACCTACCACATCACCTGAAACAGTCAAAAAATTATGTAACGTGGGTTCCTACGGTGGAATAAAGAAGCTTCACAAAAATATGTATGGTTGCCCCCGTGGCCATATATTTTAAATGTTGCAATACATAAACGATGCATCTGTGGTACCATCATCATCACCATCAGTATGCACTGCAGGTAAGAGCCAAGAGTTTTTTAAAGCCTTGGGACTGCCTCTCCACTAATAAAGTTTAGGTAGCAATAACAGCAAATATATCCGTATACGCTTTGACTCAGTTATTATGCAGATTACGCGTTTTATTGTCGAGTGGAACAAAAATAGATATTTTTGAAAGATCTTTTGTTTTTTCTGGCACGAGCTAAGGCGACATGAAAAAATAAGGCTTGTGTGTTTCATTGTTTGAGTTGCATGAACCGACTCAGAAATATTCAGAAGCTCAACAGAAAGAACAAAGCACACCCAGCGAGAGCGAGGTGGAAGTATGTATTAAAACATGTACTTTATATTGACATCACTGTCGGAGAATTTTTGGCTGCAGCAGCCGATGACTACTTTTATGGCGACGAAACCTAATAAAAATGTACAGCAAACGGGAAGGTAAAAAGGTCTTCTCCAAAGACTTCAAAGAAGCATCGCATCATCATCATGAATGAATCCCATTAAAATCCTTCTCATCCGTGCTGATTCACATAATAACAATAAATATGTAATGAGCTCCTGCTTTCATTTCCAATCCCGTGTTCAGCCTTCCTTCCTTTTGCTACAACAATAACAAAAAAAATTGTGTCAAACAACTAGAAAAGCAGCATACACACTAAGAAATCATTGTCAGTATTTTATCCACTGCTTTTTCCTCCTGTGTGTGTACATCCTTTTCCTTTCCAGTGGTAGTGTAGCTGTACGAAATGCTATTTTGCATTATTAATAAGATTAATCAGTTAAATTGGTGCGCATGTTTTCGTATTGGAAAGGAAAACACGTGAATTCATTATTCAATTACCACCTCGAAGCCTTCAGAAATCGTTCTGCATTTTTCAATAATAAAAATCTACTTTGGATTGCATGAACACGTATGTATGTAACAATTTTTATGCAATCAGTGGTGATTGTGATTGAACGCGCTATTGGTGAGTAAACAAACTGTTTTCCTTCCTTCCTCTCTAATACACCAGGTACATAGATCAAATTATAATAGAATTTACACAGGAAAAAATAATATCATTGATTGCTTTCCCGACTTCCTCTCTATTTACCAGGCACTTTTTTTTACCTGAATTTCCTTTCCAGAGTGGATTAGTGAAAAAAAACGTAAGAGTGTTCCAGTTCCCCGGCAAATATAGCGATTATCATTAGGATGAATCTAAGTAAAGCTGTCGGAGCAAAAAAATGTATTCATTTGTCCATTCCATTTCCATCCATTCATTTGCACAAATTGTCTGGAAAAAAAATTCCTGTCACTTGTCATTCTTCATTTCAACATGTCTGTCAGTTGTCACCACACACCGGCGGCGCACAGACAACGGATCTGACCGTCATTATCTTACTTTATGGAATGCCCATTTTTTGGTCTGCTGGAAAAAAGGCATTCATTTTCTTGTCTCTGCTCCGGTGCATTAAAAAATGAGAGTGGTTCCACCATAACTCAACTCACTTAACCTTATTTAGCCTGATATTAGTAGAGAACTGGTGGACAATCAGAGGACGGGCAGAACGGTAAACTCCCGTGCATTATTTATATTTCCAATCAGACAAGAAAGGGTCCGTTACTTCGATTGTTTATCACATGGAGAAATCAAGCTTGTAAAAAATCCTTCCTCCCCCAAAAAAATCCACTATATTACCGTTCCATTTCAGCATGATTATCACGGACACATGCTACAAAAAAGCAATGGAATACATATGTGTGTATATTTATGTGTAGGAAAACAATGGAACAGAAAATTGGTAACACTAAAAACCAGGAAGACCGGAAGAAGGAAGGAAAGGATGAGCTTGATTGAGGTTTTTTGTGTTATGTTATCACAGAAGAAAAAAAATGAGTCAGTCATTTCATTCATTCTATATTTAACGTTATGTGTACTCATCACAAATAACAACCCATCTTTTCTCCACTCCGAAGGGATTATTAACAACCGAACCCATCATGATTTTTTTTCCACCACCATCACTTCATTTCATGCATTCCTAGTACAAAAGTAAAAACAAGAAGGGAAAAAATATGATTGAAATGAATGTGGCTTCAATTGTTCCAGCTAGAAAGCCGGCTTAATGATGCATTTTATTTTTGAACACGAACCAAGTCTGAGGCTAATAAAAATACATGACCACTGTGACGATGATGATGACGGTGATGGAGCATCTGTGAAACTGAGCGAGCAAGTAACGGTTATACCTAACCTGACCTCGTCTCTTATGCTTTTTGTCTTTTTTTTGTTGTTTCATTTTTCTGTAGGATTCCCTCTCCCGTTGTCGGCTCCATCAGCTTCGTCGACANGGAGCATCTGTGAAACTGAGCGAGCAAGTAACGGTTATACCTAACCTGACCTCGTCTCTTATGCTTTTTGTCTTTTTTTTGTTGTTTCATTTTTCTGTAGGATTCCCTCTCCCGTTGTCGGCTCCATCAGCTTCGTCGACACGGTTTAAAAGGGCAAAAAGTCAACGACTAAAAATGCATACACACCACCACCACCAAATATATTGTATGTACTTTATTCTAGATTTTTTTTGGAGCTCAACTGTTGCCTGCTGCTGAGCATCATGTTGGCCGATGCGTGGAAAATTAGTCATGCTTTTTTTCTCTCGATCATATCGTGTTATTTTGTTGTTGTTGGTGGTGGTGGTCGGAGAAGTGCTTTCTTTTCCGCTGTGCTGGAGATGGAGAAGATAAGACGGCAAATGATAAGTTTTTTTTACGTGCACACACAGTTCATTTTATAACTGGACAAGTACATACACACGCTTATATACTCAAATTATTATTATTCCATTATTACGTCTTTTTTACAGTCACCACCACCGACCGACGGCATGTGTGGAGGAGGACCCGAGTCAAAGCTACCAAAAAATAATGGGGATTGCTGCTGTGCTGTTGTGAGAGTTTATAAAAAGTTGTTAAAAGTGGTATCAAGTCACTAGTCATGCCATATAATGATAGCAACAAAGTCATATCACGAATGAGGAAGAAGGAAGGATGAGTTGAGGAAGAAGTGTATCGAAATTTTAATCGTTGGCTCGTGCCGTGCACCATGCATGCAGGCACACATGCAAACAAAACAAAACCAGAAAAAAAGAGAGAATGAATGGATTCCCTTTTTCCCAAAGTCCTCATCAGTCATCATCATCATTATTATTTTTTATCACGAGAAAACGGAACACAATTTTTCTTTCTGGTGATGAGGATAAGCCTTCGGTAAGCATGGCGTGATGGAATACAGATGTCCCTTGAAAACGTCAAGATGAAGGTTTTCCCTTCGTTTTCACTTGAACACTTGTCCTTTTACATTTTTACCTTTTGCATTAGTTTTTCAAGAGTTTGAAGTCTGGAAAGTGAAATGAATGAAGGGTTTGGTTTATATCATTTTGTTTTGTGAAATAAATGAAACAATTGGATTTCACTGTTATTTTGCCGAAGGGTCAGAAAATAAGTGAGGTATAATTTATAATGAATATTGAGTACCATATGGCACTTGTGATTTTTTCCCATTTCAATCCCAAAAAGATTGCGAAGACCCTGGAGAATTCATTCTTGTGATGGTTATCATTGTTTTTATGTACATTTTCAAAGTATTTTTTAAACAAGCTGATTGAATTTAATAAGCGTTATAAAAATGCATGACAAATTTTTATGGTCATTTTTTTCATCTTCCAATGCACATCCTTGTCGGATGGTTTTCATGAATAATAATAAAATGACAACTATGTTGTAATGTAACAAATCAAACGTGAAAGCAGCAGGTTTCATTTTCTGTGTGATTTCACAATAGAATTCTGGCGGACAGGTCATTCTGACCACATATCTCCAAAATTTCGTTCTTCAGTGAAATTATGTATAAATTTCTCAAATAAAAAACATTGGTGCACTTTTGTTCCCTCTTCTGCTCCCTCCGGAGAGTGCCGCAAACAAGAGAATATAAAAACACATACATATGTCATGTCATAATCATGATAATATTATGTATTAATGCTATCATCGACTTGAAAAAAAGGAAAAAAAGAATTATCTATATCGTATTATATTTCATGTTGTACATGTGCTTCAAGCCGCCGCTGCAAGAATAATACATGATATTATGAAATATGACCACATTTCGTATACATCACATACATATATTATTTTTACAGATAACTAACACAATTTTTTTTACCGAAGCAGGTTTCTCCATCACACAAAAGGCTGAAAAAAATTTGAGTATATGTTTAAGAGGTACAGTTTTGTAAATAACACGAAAGGTAAAAAAGGGTAAAAAAACTTATTAGATAAGAGACAAGATTTACACTCATTTAATTTTCATTTCTTACGTGAACATATAATCCTTTTTATGTACCTATATCGCCTTCAGTGTTCTTTCATCTTTCCTAAAAAAAGGCAGGTGTTTACCTTAATTATCATTTTCATTATTGCCAACTGATCACCCGTAGCAAAGGAGCAAGCGTATATTCATCATGGAGCACATGGCACACATGTACCAATAAAAAAGGACAAGGATCCAATATAAATATAAATGCTTCTATCCGATATCCAGACCTTCAAGATGAGCCATTGTAAAAGTGAAGAGTTAAAAACACCTTGAGCTTCCTTCCACGGCTTCTTCATTTTACCTGACATTATTTTCCCCAAAAGCCGAAAAAATAACGAATCATCATGACAAGACAAGAGAAGACAGTTAGAGAACGGAACAGGATCATGATCCATTACAATTTTTTTTCCATATTTTTTCTTGGAGAAGGATTTTTAAGAAGAAAATAAAAATTTGTGTCATGCAGAAGGATGGTGAGTAATTTCAAGTATGTTGCAGGAGACAAATGAGGATTTTTAAGAAGAAAATAAAAATTTGTGTCATGCAGAAGGATGGTGAGTAATTTCAAGTATGTTGCAGGAGACAAAGGTGGTCTGCCAGATAAACTGTTGTTGGCGACGCGCCTGCCGTGTTGCGGAAAACAAAGAAGAGCAAAATTTTCGTACCTACAATGGCTAATTTTTTATTTGTTGAACAAAATATCGCATGATCCAGAAAATCTGAAATTAGTAGGAAAAAAGTAGCAGACTACCGACAGCTTTTGTTTTTCAGATTGCTGGTTTATTTGCAGAAGACAAAAGAGCAAAATAAATTACATAGTTGATTCGTCATCGCCTTCTCAAAGCTCTCATTGTCTCTTTCATTACTACTATTTCCAGAAAAAAAATCTTCTGAAGGGCAGATTTACCAATTCTATTTTATTTTCTAGCCATATAATTTTTGTATTAGATAGCATGATTGAATGAACAAAAGAATTCGTTGGAATGATAAGCTAAGCAAATTTTGCATTTTTAAAATGAAAAGAAACTCGGCACCGTGACTGACTGGCTTTTTTTGCAAGAACTTGTGACGAAAAAGTTGTTTTTAAAAAGTGCAAGTGGTTTATTTTTATAGAGAATAATATTATCGTGGAGAAGAAGATACCAGTCACTTTACTATAAAAAAAATCCGCAACCTAGTACCTACTGCTACTATGTTATCTCAATCTCACTAAAGAGAGTTTAGTAGTAGATTTGTGAACGCGTGGAAAAATTATCCTCATCAAGTAAGCTTGATCCCGGCTTATGTTTGCTCATAGATTCATTTAAGACTCCTACCACCAAGCGACGAATGATAATCCACTGCACTTTAGCAATAAAGCGATATTGTGAAGATGGATTGCTCATTTTTGCCTGGTGTATGCACGCCCATATTTCAGTTTAACTTCTCTCAATTCAATTATCTTATCATCTGCTTTTCTCAAGTAGTTTTGCATTGCGTCACTTGATTTTTTCAAGTATTGTGGCTGTTGCGGCTCGCTGGGCTTCTTTTTTTTCCTTTGAAAATCAAGTAGGCAAACAAGAATTGACGACGAGATTCTCTCTCATTTGCTTTTCTTGAAAACTGATTTTTTTTTCTTCACTGAGTCACCTTTTTAATGTGTTATCCGTTGCACTTATTTATGTACAAAAAAGGAAGCTTTATGTTGAAGGTGGATGGTGGTAGTTTGGTAGTAAATATTAAAAATGACTGTTGCATGCTCACTACTTTGTTAGAAGAAAGCACAACGACATGTGTGGCAGGCAGCTGCACACATGCAGAAATACTTTTGTTCATAGTATTTTTTTGCATTTTTATTTATTTAAAGCTACTTTTTTTCTAGAAGAAGTGATTTTGCTTCGGGCGATATAATATTTTTGTTGCATCCACGACCCGACTCACTTTTGTGTTGAGTGCGAAGAGGCAAAAAAAGGTGAGTGAAATGTGTTTTAGGAGGTAATTTAATAAGAAATCTCGGGAGGAGTAAAAGCCGACTATTTTTGGTGCGATGATGCAACAATATATATAGCTTGTCTCAAATGTGCTGCTTACTCCTTCCCATCTTCACCGTAGTAATCAACTTGTTAAAAAATTGGATTTCCTCTAAAGTGCTTCAATTGCTTCTCAAGTTACCTCAACTTCTCACAAGTTTCGGATTTACCTGTTGTATTATGTGCATTTATTTTCGCAGAAGGGGAGGCGAAGAGTTTTTTTTTAGCTTATTTTTGGCTGGGAGTCAATCTTGTTCTGTGAAGCTATTTGAGCAAGCAGCGTAAATACCTGGTTCACATTGACGAAAGGTGTTGTTGATGCTACACATTAAATTCTCGTGAAGTGGTTGTTTGTTACAATTACTGCTTTCTGGAGATAATTAAATCAGAGCTCACTCAATTCACAAGAGTTTTACGCTATATATTTTCCCTTTATGAAAGTTAAATTATGCCCTGTGGCCTTTTAACATGCTTTCAGGAGCAAAGTCACTACTCTTTCAAGAAATGAAAGAAGGATACTCGGAACTCACAGGATGAAAATGAGTATAAAAGTCAACGTAATAGTCACTTTTCGGAATTTCAATCGGTGATTAGATGTATACCAGCTTACATAACTCTTCATGATAAATGCAACAATTTTAATCACTGTTGGAGCCGACTACAGATTACCAAGACTGCTCCATTAAATTATCTACATACGTAATTAATTAAAGTAAAGAGACCATCAGGACAATGAGCTTTAATGTTTGGTTTTAATGCTTTTGGGCGTCCGCCAGCGATCAACTAAGAAGAATCTCAATGTGGCATCATTCAACAATCATCATCAAGGAAGGTTTTAAACAACTCACTTTCATTTTCTTCAACCTGAGCTTTTTACACTGACTGGGTCATTTCAATTTTTTTTAAATTCCTAAAACCGCATAACTTCTAGATTATTTTTTTCCTGAGCTGCTCGGTCACGATAAAAAAAGGATTTATATATTGCCTTCGAGTTTCCTCGTAAAAACTAAATCCAGTTATTAAAGCTCATCCGAAGAGCGATACACAAGCACGTGTATTTCGATTATTGTATTTTTTTGCTTTACGGAACAGGCAATCTGCAGACGCTTCATCGACTTAATTTTGTGTGTGTTCAATCCTCTTTGCCGAACGAAATGACGATATTAAACAAGGAAAAAAGGCTCTAATCAACCAGTCTTATTATTGCCAATTAAAATGTTCCGTGCTCATCACGATCTGTTCTGACTCTTTTAAATGGGACGACTTTAATAAACAAGCGCTCGGTCTCGCTGTGTCTCTGATAAGGTTGATAATGCAATAATGATGACAATTTCTTGTCGTTTGTTTAACTTTTTCTACAGTATTTTTACCACTTGCAAAACAACATTTCTTTCGGGCAAGCCACCTACTTTGCCAGGAAAGAATTGTCAGAGTATCTGTAGTAAACCCACTTCTACTAAAAAATCAATGTTCCTTCATAATCAACGCTGTCATCGTCTTCATTGGTTTGTCGAGGTCGACCTAATATTTCATACCGAAGACTTTTTAACAAGTTTCCATCCTGAAAAAAAAATGCCAGGTGTCTTGGTTGAATTTTTTAACTCTGTTATTTTTTGTCTGATTTTACCCACTTTGTTTAAAGCTTACACAGGCTGCTTTTCCCGTGCTCATTTAACCCATTTTAGTTTGTGTGCTTTTTATTACATATCTTTCCAATTTCTTTTCCCTTATCACGTCACTTTCATCTTCATCCGAAGTGGCGAATTGTGTAGTCGACTAATACCCGAGGAAAAACTAGACAAAGAAACCCAATCAATTTCCAATGACTCCAAATTGACCAGGAATCAATGAAAATGATTGTCACGTCCAGGACGAGTGGAGCACACCGAGAAGAATCTTTATCAATGTATTCAATCCAAAATAAAATTCCAGCAAGGCAAGCAAGCCCTCTCAAACAAACAACCAGCAGCAGATTGTTAAATGTATCATTTCTTGATTAATGGATTGGATTTGGCTAAATCGAC
>JAHZNF010002668.1:0-26868 GCA_027744215.1 Troglopedetes dispersus
AAGCCTTGTTGCGATTTTTTTTGTTCGCAACAACATTGCCTTATCAACGTAAGGTTATCATTATCATGAAAACCTATTCTACTCTTATTTGGATCGCCTCAAGAAAAATCAGTCAATGTAAAAACCATATATACCCGCATTTAAATTTCAAAAAAATAAAATCACAGCCCATGGAAAAATTAATTAACCTTTAGTAGAATAAAAATTGCATTACCCCAAATCGTGGTAACGGCGAAACGTTGCTAGCAGATTTCCCTGTCATTTGAAAGGTTTCTAACGTGTAATTACACTCGCTTTAAAAATTATGCATAATATTCATATCTTTCGCACGAGTAGCTCTCACGACCATCTCGATTTTCCGCGCTTTAGGAGGTAGGATTTCGTTTTCTCAATTCTCACCTCACCCACGCCAGCAATTGACAGAGTAGTGAATAATTTGCATTTTTTTACTTTTTGGCATTAGGCTTACTTTCCACACATAAACGGACTGCTACTTGTAATTATCACTGAAGCGGAAAAAATTAGTTTTAATCCTAATGATTTAAGTGATAGAGAATACTACGCATTTAAACATTGGTTACGTTTCTGCTGATGCTGCTACTGCTGCTGCCCGCCATTTCGTTTAAAATCTGCGTATGCATTTGTAATCAAAGTTAAATCAGTTGATTTTCTTCCTGGCAATATTTTTTATCTTTAAACTTTTTAATCGTCCCCGTAAAAGTATTAAATCCTGTAATGCCTCGCTCAACTTAAAAAGATATAAATACTTAACAAAAAGTATTTGTATACTGGTCAGAGATTTGTAATTACTGTAGATATTGTAAATAAGTTGTGTAATATTTATTTATATATAATATTTTGCTCTGAAAAAAGTTATACATGTTCACCTTTATTTGAGTAAGCCTATTTATATGTTGTGCATTGTATATTGTAGTGCGGATTTTAAACAGCTTCACAATTCACACACACAACTTCTTACACTCATCGTGATCATCTTCCCCTTACTACTCTTCTTCTTCTTGCTGCCTTCTCTACACATCCACAGTTTTGTATTATACGAAAGTGAGAAAAACCGACGAAGCAAGCAAAGAGCAAAGCAAGGTTTTTTTTTGTTTCACGCGGAAAAGTAAACACGTCAAGTTTTAGCATATCAGACTGCTGGATCAAAGTCGAGAAAAAATAGAGAACCAGAATAAAAATATTGTTTTCATCCTTCCTTCCTCAAGTGAGTCTCCACCAACTCCTTCGACTGAGTAGTAGCTCACACCACCTTTTCATCAACGTTGAAAAAGTCTGGTGTTTTAGATGATACAATATTTTTGGGTGGTTAAACGGTTGGAGGTGGTCAAAACCAATAAATTGAGAAAAAACTTGCTACCTCTGCTTCGTAGTTTTCAAGAAAAATTGATTTTAAGCTGTGCTCTTCTGCTCACCGTATTCTGAACGAGCCGTGTGTGCGCACAGTGTGGTGATGTTTTGGTGATCACTGGGCGAGAGCTATCGTCCACTTATATGAATGCATCTAGGTACGTACGAACGGTTTCAACTGTAAATTGATCATTTTTATCTCCAATTTTTTTATTCTTCAATGTACATATTTGCTTTTCAGTTGCATCAATACACCATATTTTCTTCACGTGTTAGTCACTTTTCATTTTTTTCTTCATCCCTTTTAAAAAACTTGTAGTTTCTCCTTTTCAAAGTAATAATTAGTTTTGACACATAGATCACTTGATATTAATAGAACATGCATGAGCAAGTATCTAATCCAATAAAATTACATGACCTTACTTACCATCAGTAATCCAATATTGGTTCACCTATATTTCTAATGATCATATTAGGGAACATGGTCTGATTATTTAAAAAAAATTATACATGGTGCACAAAGGTGGTAGGTATTTATTACCACTATGTAGGTATTCCTGAAAATCTGCGAATGCAATCCACAATGCATGTTGATGATGGTGTGATGCTGCTACTGCACATTTTTTTTGCGCTGCACTGCTTTCAGCAAATTTTTGCCAAAAATATGAAATACTGCTTTTTTCGAGAGCTTAATTGTTACCGCTACTCCTCCACAGATTCTTCAACTTATTTTTTAATAATAGAATAACAAGTGGTTATATGATGCTTGCTAATGTGTGATTTTTTATATAAAGTTTAAACATATCTTAAACTTGTCGAACGTTACTTTACTTCTTGTTGTATGTGCAAAAATAGCGTGTGGCAAGCCACACTAAAGACTAAAGCTTTTTAAAAAATACCATGCATTTGTAAAATTGTGATATATTACTATAATGAAAATTTTCCTTCATCGCAAAAAATATGACTGATGGATTCAGCAAAGCGTTTAGAGATAGATCATTCATGATGCAACTTCCCGCTTGCTATAAGCCACTACCACAACCATATCACTTTGTGCAGAGCAGAAACAACGTGTGTAAGGTTTTACCGTGATTATTCCTGTTTTCTGGTTCCGTTTTTAGAAGCACGTTGTTTTTTTGCATCAGACATATAAAGTTACGTAATATACAAATTTTATGAAAAAAAAAGTACCTTCCTGTGAACTTTCAGACGTTCTGGTGATGTGATGATGATATGATGACTTGATGGATGTTTATTTACAGACTTGTTTAATCCTTTTGTTTTTTTATTATGAAAGTAAATTTGAACTGAATGGGTGTGCGTAAGCTAAACCCATTCTCAACTTTTGTGCTGTAGGTGTAAACACACATATGTATATAGGTAGTGGATGCATACTTCCTTTATGTGTGATGAGATAAAAGGAAAAAATAAAAGATTTGACAACCTGATAGATTCGTGTTTAGTTCACTGTTGCTTTTACTTGAGCATTCTTTTCAGATCAATCTAAGTCAAATCTAGAGATATTTTTTGAGAGGGATTACTCCAAAACTTTATCTGGGGGTATATAATTAGGTGGAGTAGAGTTTGCACGGATAAAAGTTAAACAAAATCTATATCCATCAATATAGTTTAAAAAGTGCACATGGTACTGCTTTGCTTAGTTTACTCTAATGGTTTTCCTCGTTTCAATGTGCGATGCAGACAATATCGGAAACAAGTAGCAATATTATTATATGATATGTGAACACAGTCATGTCATGGTCAGCCGGATCATAATCATACTACATCCTCTCCGTTCTTGTTGTTAGTGCATTTTGCGTATTAGAATAATAATAATCATAATAAATGTATGTATAATAATATGCATTTTGCTTGTGAACAGCAGCGCAGCGTTAGAAAGAGCCTTGCACATATAAAATGCACCGCTTCAGAAGCCGAATAATCCTCATCAAAAGCTGTAGGGGTTTCTCCAGATAACCATCTAGCAAAAAAGCCACGGGGTGCCTTTCTATACGTCATTCATCTTTTATTCTTCCTTTTCTTCGTGCAATAAATACCAAAAAGTAGCAGCAGCAACTGAAGCCGTCTTGCAAAAAAAAACAGGCATGCCTTTTAGCGTTTGTATAAATTTTTTATACAAAGAGCACCGTATTTATAAACACAATTTTGTACTTATGCTTTGCGCTTGCGTATTGCATAATTTGTGTGTTTCTTCTTCAGCTTTACGAAATTATAACAATACGGAATTTTATGAAATCGACCGTGCAAAAATTGAAGACAATAGATGCTGTGAATTTACACATGTTTCGTCAAGGCTGCTATTGTTTTAGTTTTTTTTAGAATTAAAAAAATACACACATTGAAATATTCCTGCGAGAAATTAGAGTTGCAGGAAGACAAAATTGTCTGAACTGTCACTTTGTCACAACTACACACACACACACACGAATTTTAATTATAATTTGTAACGGAGTCGCGTAGTCACCTCAGCGGGCAGCCATTTGTTTTCAACTGTTCCCATATCTCAGCCTTGAATACTGGGGCACACTGTACACTCATGCTGACCGCTTCTTTAATTTAATGACGGAGCTCCACAAACAAATTGAAAATGTGGCACAATTCCACCACCATACCACATGGTTATAATAATCACTTTGCTTTGTATTCATTGGACAAAGTACGCGGTAAACACATTCTGGCCCAATCATATTGATTATCCTTATTATAAATTCTGTTAAGGGCTTGAGCCACCAATATTCATGAGCACGATGAAAATCATCTTGATCATCGTCATCATCATATCATTATTGAAAAATCATTATCGATCAGTAAACGCAAAAAGAGGTAGGCTGGGCCTGACTTCTACTCGTGTCTTTTTTCTTCTTCCCAAAACTTGACTACCAGTTGATCTTGTGATCTGTAATGATCACTTTGATCACCAACGTTGAAGACGATTACGTTACATAAGGACTAGTCTTTTTTTAAGAAGAAGTTCCCTCTTTTACTTGCATATCTGATCATGATGATGATAATCAAATAATAAATTCATAAAAATGCCTCCTCTCTTTTTATCATGATCTTTTTCCCCGTCCAAGCTAATTGAACTTTGGGTAAAAAAAGGCAAGTGCATGGAGGATCAAGATAAAGAAGCACGATCACTGAGTAAATTAAATCTGCAGGAGAACGATAATTTAATATACTCACTCACATACATTGAGCAAACTTAGTTGAGAGAGAAATGAAGTCTAGTACACACATCCTTACCTAGTTATACCATCATCATCGTCATCATCATGATCCAACAGAAACGTATTGGATACTTTCAATAAGCACATTTTGGAGTAGTATCCTTGTTTTAGACTAACTCAGAAACGAGAGGGAGATGACACGACGGGAAAAAAGATTGAAGAAAGCAAGTAAGTGAAAAAGGGCACAAAAAATCGGCAAAGCGTCTTCTTCATCATTGAAAGTAGGTTCCATCATATCTTCATAATACGCATTTAGAGATGACTCGGAGACAGAAGCGGAGCAGAAAGATTAGATAATGACGAAATACAAGACAGCTACATCAGCAACAGCATAGAAGGAAAAAAAATCAGTCAATCGTGCACTTGTTCATGTTTATCCTGCAAAAACTGAACTTAGACTATTTCGTTCTTCACCAAGTCTAGGTTGATTTCATTACTGCTAAACGCACTCCCGCTGACTTCACATCACTCTGATCCAATAAATTAGATGAAAATATCAAGATGAAAATCAAAATATTATTAAGCAAAGTTAGTAGCGAGCCTCCATGAGCAGTTTATAAAGTTCCTTGTATGTATAAGAAACTGTATAACACGATGGACGCATTTTGCTTAGAATCCGTCAGACATTAGCGAAGTAGAGATGATTTCAACGTCCAAGAACTTGAAGCCGCCTTTTCTTTACGTGTTATTATTTCTTGACAATAATAATCATCAACACGATGTAAGTAATGTAAAGTTGTTGTTGTTACTTCAACAAACTCATGTCTGTTTACCGTTGCCGTACTTAAAAATGTTGAGTCAACTTAAAAAAAACATTTTTATTTTTGGTTCAAACGAACCAACTAAAAGTGAATTGTCTCTTCTGTAGTCCAAGAATGAGTAAGCAGGACGAAAAAATTATATTGATCGCATTTTTGTCTCTAAATGAAACATTCTTAGTCAGCGTAATTTTAGCTTGTCATATTAAATCGCCCTATGTTATGAGACTCCACATGACACAATCACGTATCTTACATTTTTTCACATTTATCATTTTTTCCAGTAGGTAGGAGTATGGTATTGTCATCTGATAGCCACATCTTCTATTGCTCTAGTTCAGGTATTGCGCACAAAGAAGAATACAATATACAAAAAAATGTTCCGTATATTGCTCAAGTGGGAAAAGGTACCGCAAAATACATCCTTATTATCGTTAATATTATTAGCAGTAATAATAATTATTATATTAGCCACATTTTGAACTCTTTTCGTGAAAAAATTATTATGATCAATGTTGCCCATACTTTTTGGTGTCATCAGCAGGGTACGAAAATAATAGTTGTAGTTCACCACTAGATTCTTTTACACACCTTCACATGGTCATCACGACTATAGCTGACCTTCAAGCACTCCTCCTCTGTGTGTGGTAACAAGAACGCATTCTGTTAAAAAACAACGAAAATAATAGTAAACATACTTATGCATCCATTGTCTTTAAAGTTTCTGCTATCTAATGATAATAGTATTGAGAAATTGTATACATACATTTCGCCAATACAAGTAGGTTTTTCTTGGCGCTAGTGCTCGCAGCATCACAGTTCATCAGATATTGTACAAGTGCACGTTTTTGCAGATGTTACATATGCTGCTTGGTTTTGTGGATATTCCTTAGCAGTTTTTTCTTGATTATTAAGTTTATTAATAATTCCGCATTAGTAGTCAACAGTACAGCTGCCATTTAATAAGTTGATGAGCTGCCATCCTCATCATCAATTTTGTGTAGGCTTGTCAGCAGAACAGGAAAAAGAAAAGCAAAACGAAGAAGAAAAAATCACTTTGCCAATTTTTTGAAAGAAAATCAATTAAGCAAACGCAGGCAACAACGGCAGCAGAAGTCAGGTAGAATGAGGAATACTTTGTTCATCAGTTTTGCTGGTGGCAGTTCAACAAGCACACGAAGAACTTAAGTGAATTCGTTTATTGAAAAATTAGAGAGAGGAAAAAATCTATACTTCAAAATGTGATTAATATACTGAGTAGCTCTGTTATTCCACGAGCAAAAAAAAAACGCTACGAGACAGCCAGGCTGACACACAAAGGTAGATACAAAAAATATTAATTCATATAACAATAATATGATTCACTTGTTGAAATGGAAAAAAGTAACTAAACACAGCTCCTTGTGTGTGCATATAATACGCTTACTACACTGTTTAAATGCATGTGTTTATTTGGTTGCGTTGATTGTGTCTGTGTTTGTTATATTTTTTTGTGAGCTATTCTTTTTTCTACTCTGCCTTCATCATCATTGTTTGGCTTCTGGTGGTGTGTGTAGTGGCGCGGCGGTGAAGTTGAAGAAGATGATGCGATGTGATGAAACGAAACGAAAGAAGGAGAAAACTTGTTCTTTTTGTACTTTTTTGCGATTTGCAAAGTTGAATTAAGGATTTAATAACGTATCAAAGAATACGGAGAATTTGACTACTGTTTCGAGAGAAAGAGTGCGCATGACCAAATTATCGAAAATGGTCATACCACAATTTCAGGGTAATGTACAAAAATATTTTTCATAGAACAACAAAATTCGTTGTTGTTTCTTGTGAGTACAATATAGGATAGTAAGATTTAAATACGTTTGGGACTTGCATTGAACCGTGCATTTTTAATTTTTGCTGCTTACCGGATGAAAAGCCCTTATCCGTTATCTTATCTGGCGTAATATATTTTTTTCTACTGCTGTTACCGCTTCTTTTTTCAAATTGATGATCAATTTTAGATTTAACTATAAAATATAAAAATTCGTGAAATGTCTTCAGCAAGCAAGCAAATTGGCACTAGTTAACTTTCAGCACCTACCAATAATAAACAAAACAGTAGGCTATTTTGCTACTGACGCTCGTTTTTTTCTAATGATGAAAGTTTGCAAATTAGGTATCCCTTGATAAATTTATTCATTTTTCCAATTGAGTAGAGTTTTTAAAAAATTCAGTGTGTACAATTTTAACCACCATTTTGTCCCTAAATATATTTCTACTAAATACAGGTTATCATCAGTTGGTTCCCTTCTCTATTTGATTTCTTGCAGATTGAGTTTTTCCATATATGCAGAAAGAAAAAAAGGGGATAAAGAAAGAAGCAATTAAATGCAATTGCCGTGAGCTCCTTCTACTGCTTCTCTCGTAACGGAAGAAGATGGAAACCTGACTACATGATTATAATTGATAATAAATTTTCGACAGAACTGAGTTGACCAAATTGTAAAAGTTTCATGCGAAAAAAAACGACAGACTACATTTTTTGTGGTGTAAAATATAGACAGTGCTCCTGCTTTAATTTTATAATAAGAAGTTGCTCCGCTATATTATCTATTGTGTACATATTGATAAGGCGATCCCACACATTATTGTATGGGTGCTAAAAAGTAACTTGCCAGTAGCCACTTACTCTGAACAATTTTGTTACAAGGAAAAAAATTCTTGTATTTCTACCAAACGCAATGACTTTTTTGTGCATCAGCTTCATTAACTTGGAATGAAAG
Organism: Troglopedetes dispersus; assembly: GCA_027744215.1. Classification (NCBI taxonomy): domain Eukaryota; kingdom Metazoa; phylum Arthropoda; class Collembola; order Entomobryomorpha; family Paronellidae; genus Troglopedetes; species Troglopedetes dispersus. The sequence continues at coordinate 8,134 of JAHZNF010002668.1, forward strand.
CCAAGGAGAACAGACGCAGTGAGAGAATATCAGTGTGCAATGTACATTTTGTGCTTATCAGTGTGCGAAAAGTTTTTGCATTAATTAGTCGAGTAAAAGGCAACAAATTTAGTACAAAAAGGGGAGAATAATTTACTTCACCTTTTTTTTAAAAAAAAGGAGGTTGCACAAATATACTTTCCACTAATTTATAAACATAAATTTCAAGAAATAAAAGAATACTAATAAGCGTCGTTGTCAGTGCGGGCTGATCGACATCATATGCATTATTCAGTAAAACGTTTTGTAAACATGTTGAAGATTACAGAGAAATTGTTGCATTATTTCGTAAAACAATAGTTAATATTCTTATTATACAGAACAGACTGGTACTGATCTCAGCAAAACCAAAAAGGAAGAAAGAGAACGTGACTCAACAATTTCATTGGGAAATTGACCTTTTTAACAAAAAAATATATATACAGAACTATATATAAAGAGTTGTATTCGAAAGGAGACATTTTTTACTTATCTCAAGTAACCAAAGTCAGAGAGAAAAATGTTATTTACTTGCTTGCGTGAAGGTGGGTCAGGAGCAGTTGCCTCAGCCGGAGGGGTATTAGACGCCCCACTTTCCTCCAGTTTAAGTTGTGGTCGTATGAACATGATGAATGGGAATATGTACGATGACGGTGGCGGTGGAAGTGTCAACAGTGGCACAGCGAACGGAGGTGGCGGTGCAAATGGAGGTGGAAGTTCATCCTCAGGTGGCTCATCAGCAACCACTCCGATCTCATCAACCACCAGTCCCCCATATAATCATAACAATAACACGATTAAGTTAGAGTCAACCTCGCCAATTGTTTCCTCAATGTCCTTGCCCTTGTCAAATGGGAGCTCACATTCTTCTCCTACTGGAGCGTCGAGCACAGGACCCCTTCATATTCCAGCTATTCCAGCTAAAAGGTTACCTGTGGGCCCGGCGGGTGGTGGTGGGGCAGCTGGTGCTGCTGGAGCCTCCTCTTGTAGTCTCGCTTATGGGGGACACTCTTCTGCAGCTGCCGGTTAGAGAGCTTTTCTATTAATATCACTACACTTCACATCAACTTGCTTCTTTCCCAACAACTTCATTTCGCAGCGCATAAATGTAGCACAGAGCATCCCTTTCTTGTTCATTCCATTGGTATCATTTCATTAGGTTTACCTGGTCAACTTCTTACTTTACTTTTCATTATACTTTTTGTACAAAACACTCATAATTCTCAAAGGTTATTTTTTAGTTCATACAATTATACACATAAAACATTATAGTAATTGGGTTTTTTTAAACATAGGGTGGAACCTGGTTTGTATGTTATTTTGTATATGAATTTGAATTAATATTTCACGTTTTTAATGTTTATGTTCTTGACGCTTCCTCATCTCACATTTAAAAATGAATAACCGATTATGAACGAACTAACGAAATAATAACTGGTTTTTAATATTGCACCACAAAATGTTAACAAGCATGGGCACCGGGCACTTTGCATAAAGGGATACACAGGACGTTTTCAGAATAATAAGGCAAAGTTTTTGCAACTGCAAAAGAAATGATCGACGTAAACAAGAATTGAGTTGAAAAGTATTTTATTATCTATGTTTACTGAACAACCTCACAGCGTGGTCGAGTTATCCAGGGTCCTTACCAGTGGACACATCCTTAAGTGGCGGTTCAAGTGGCGGAGGTGGAGGCAGTAGCAGCGGAAGTGGCACCGGTTCCTCAAGCGCCTCAGCAGCAGCAGCAGCCGCCGCCGTAGCAGCTCACCAAGTTTCCCCGTTCGATCCCAACCCTTACGGCACAGCAATGGGTTCCTCAGCAGCCGCCGCGGCAGCATATTACTCTCCCGGCTCGGACCGTAAACATCACCCCCACGCCGGTCACGGGCTTCCCTTTTGGCCGAACGATACGTACAAGTACCCAGGGAGCTCAGCAATCACAGAGTGTGGAGCAGCAGCATTCAGTGCTCAGGGGTGGTGTAATTACTCACCTTACCCGAGCCGTGTGCCAAGTCATATGGACACTCATGGCCAGACAATACCGTATTTATCTGCTGCAGCGGCAGTGTCAGCGTCAGCAGAAGACAGGAAACCTTTCGTGGACCCTGCCAGTTTTCACGATACTTACGGAATCAGGAATTATGGAGCTGCGAACCCCAGCTCGGCATCACCTTATCCTCCATCAGGTCAGTATCCAAAAAATTGTTAATTTTTCCTTCCTCGCTTTTCGTCTCTATGCTTCCCTATTTTCACTCTGTTTCAGTCTTGTGACTCTACTTTCCTTGGTTTCAAGCAGTTATATAGCAAACCCTTTTGTCATAAAAATTCAGCAAAGCGTTGAGTGGAAATAGTTTCAGTATTTTTTTTGTTGTGCATAATTTTTTTTAAAGCAAAGTTTCTTTTTGTTCATGGTGGCTTCCTTGTCACATGATTCAATGATTCGTGCGATTTTTGGTCCATAGAAATTCCTTCAATACACCTTTTTATGTAAAAAGGATAAAACGGAAAATAGTGATGTGTTTGTTGTCTCTCCCGTACTTGTACACTATATGCACGTATTTAGCATAATGGAGGTTAAAAGCACGGTTCACTTTAAGAGAAAGTGATTCATGCACTCAACTTTTTTTAGAAAAAGAAACACGAAGTTTTACAGAAAAAAGGCGAGAGAGTGAAAAAAAGTCAAGTGACATGTTGGGAAGACACACATGTGTGATGTTAGTGATCTGCATGGAAAACAGAGGAAACGCTCGAAAACAAGCAGAAATCGTGTCAGAAAAAAAATGTGAATTACACACACAAAGTAACGAAAAAATACATACATATAGCAAAGTAAAGGGAAACAAGCCCCGTTTTTTTCCTCTCACACAACTAATACCACCACTGACAACACGAATGACTGACAGGAGTGTACATATACAAAAAAATCAAGCAGTACCACTCTCCTTACCAGTATTAGTTTTATATTGATTTTGTCATTCATCACGACGAAAGCGAAGGCAAGTGAAGCAAAAAAATAAGAAAAAATGCGAAAGTTGTAGTTTAGCTTGACTTACTTGAACTTTTTTGCTTCGTTTTTTTCGTTACTTAAGCTTCATCTTCATATCTACTATATGGTCTGCTTACCTCGAAGTTGATTGAGACCATGTTTCATGCATTAGCATTATTATCACAACGAATGAAGGGAGAGACTAAAAGAGCGAGTGAGAGAGAAAAAGGGACAGTGCAGTGACGACGAGGAAAAAGGGTGTGGATTCAGTATGTGTGATGGAACTCTGTTCATCGTTTCTTTCTATTTGGTTTCATCATCACATCACTCACTTGCATCGTGAGCTACTTTGCTCTGACTTTACTCCTCACTTCACAATATCAACGCACACATTCATGAAATATTGACATGCACATGTTCCGTTCAAAAAGAGAGTATACTGGTGAAGAAGCAAAAATTTCTGTGTGATTTCTTTATGTCCACATATACGCATGTAAATATGTACGAAACAGAATTGAGCAGATATTCGTGTGTAAGTAAATAATGATGATAAAGTTTCCAGATATTTGTGGTTGTTTCGGAAGCAGAAATTTTCCGGTGTTTCACAAAAGTTTGAAATCACCGGTGACTTTTTAAATCTTTTGCAAACACGAAAGAAAAGGTGGATTGTGCCTTTATCGTTACGTTAAATATATACTTTCTGTGTGGCAGCACCATTAGCATTTCCATTTGTGTGGCATGTGCCTCGACTTGGTAATTTTAGCCGGTCTCAAGCAGAAAAAAACCATTTTTGTAAATTTGTAATTGCAAGAATTTTTCTCCAACCATTTTGCATTCTTGAAAATTCGAGAATTGAAATGTGTGTTGTGCCTCTCATTTTTTTATATTTCAAGTCCAATTTAATTTTTTTAGATGACCAGTCATTGTACATCTATAAGCATACCATCAGAATCCTGAGACAAAAGATACAGCTTTTCTCCGACAAATGACAAAAGAATGTGAAAATGTCATCTGAAAGACTTGGTCCATCCCCAGAATTCTAGCTACCTACCACACACTCACCCGAAAAGAAACCAACACAATCATTTAACCCAACTATCGCAGCTGGAAAAAAGCTTGTCTGTGTCTTCTTGAGCGGCTTGCATACATCAGCATATTAAGAAGACTGTTTCTCTGTCTTTCTCTCGATACAACAGCAATTTGATATATGTGAGAGCATGTTATGCTGACAGACGTAGATTTGGTTGGTGGCAAGATAGACTTCTTAGTTCGTGCAGTACAGCGTAGAAAATGAATTTTAACTCATTTCCTGTAAATGGTTTTCTGTACTGATACCCTGGAAAAATGGTGGACCAGTTGTTGAAATGAAATTTTCTGCAACAATGTTACGCCCTGTCTGTCCTCGTCTCTTGGTCGCTCGGTGCGATTTGACACAAAACTCTTTTGCTCGTCATGTGTGAGCTTGGTGTGTGACAGTCTCCTTTTGTCATTTAAATAAATCTTGGTTCCTCTTCTGCTTCCTCTGGAGAAATTCCACATTCAGCATTCTTGTCTTTTCTCGTGGTTGCCCGACATTTACATAAGATACATATAAACATGTACACGTGAGCGTGTGAGGTGGATTTTAGATTGGGGACTTTTCCCCGCTTTTCGTCTCTTCTCAGAGGAAAAAAGGAGACACATCATCACATTACCATATATGTAGTACCCAAAATGCTCCATCTCTTTCGCGTCGTCCCCTCGTCTTTTAAAGATTTTAAATTAAAAAGGATTTCGCTGTCTTCCCCGTGGAAAAAGGGTTCCATCATTGAAAAATTCAATTCTTTTAGCCAACTTGAGCAAATGGAATACACATGGGCAACTCATGATGATTACATTATTTGATCGAAAATTTATGCTCCTTTGGTTCATTACGTATTCCCGACAGAGCTTTGCAACAACGTATAAAGGGCAACAATTAAAGAATTGCTAGACTTGAGTTGAGACGAAAAGAAATTAAGGAAGGCTGGTCCAAAAATATCAGTGTTGGTTTGCTAAAAACGTACGTGGTGATTGACACTAGTAGCGGTAGGGCTGTCTGCAGTTGGTAGCTAATTAGTGTGACTTTGACTTACGCGCCAATTTTCAGCAAAAAAAATACTACTGTCAACCTGGAAAGATTTGTTGTTGTCAATGTCTGCTGGAATAAAATCGTTATCACTTGTTAATCATTGATGAACGCCCTTGTCCTCTGGTAGGTTAGGTAGTTATACCAAGTTTTTTAAAGCTTGCAATCTATCCATTTTATGTACGAATATTGTCTTGTGCAAAAAAAACGGCACCTGTTGTGTGTATAAATAATGGGTATTTATGCGTTGGTAGCTGGGAGCGGAATCATCAACTACTTGTAAAAAAGAGTACTAAACGCATGATAATAAAGTGGTTTATTTGGAGTGTATGTGTGTGGACGTAAGTGCAGCATAAAGTAATGGCAATAATAATAATAGTAAAATGCATAAAAATACACATTACGCATACCTACACATACGGTATGGATATGTTTGTGTGTATATTGCAAAGGAGTTGTAGTATTGAAGGAGAGGTAGACTAGAGTAGCGTTTTTTATGTGTAGCGAAACCGTCAAATTTTATTTTATGGTTATTACCCCCAATATACATAATATATTGTCGTGAAGATGTAAGTAAAGAGATGCAAGTTATAAGGGAAGGTCGTCCAGCGGCAGTTGAGAGAGTGAGAGAGAGGCGCGCTCAACATCACAGAGTAATGTGGTGGCACATGCAATGACGACTTACAAAGTAACTAGAAAAAAAGTTAACATTACAGCAGAAAAATAAACCAAGTAACGCCAACAAGGTAAAAATATAATTGTCTTAAAAGTTGCTTACTAAACATTGATCGCAATCTTTTTATTGTGGAGAATTTGATAAGAGCAGAACACAACTAAGAATACCGAATGCTATGTATTGCAGCGCCGTAGCGAATAAAGTACCTAAAAGTTTTTAGAGATGAGTGGTGATATGGAGAATAATATTGTTGCGTGAATTCTTATTTTTTGTATGTAAACATAGGCATGATTGACAGGAAAAAATATGAATAATGATTAAGCAAATAATAATTGAGGAGGAGACTACAAGGATAAAAAATATGCTTTTTGAGATTTACGCATTTCCTTGATCACAGCAGGAGCAAAGTTTTGCAAATTGCCAAATTGTTTGTGGTTTTTATTAAACCCCTGCAATGCACGAAAATTTTGCAAGTTTGGACTTAATATTAAAAAAATCTTATCCACTTTGATGTTTCAAATTATTGTCGCATCCATAAATGCACATTTACTACTTACATGTATTATGTTTAACATTTCCACGAAAAGAAGAAATCATGTTGAGTGTGTGCATCATGGAAGTAATAAAACAATAAATTTTTTATCAATGTATGCTAGGGTAAAAAAAAGGTTACGCTCCAGTATTTAGTATCACGGTGCCCATATGCTTCACTTATTGGAACACCTGGATGCATAAGGAGATGAGCGAGAATTCTAATAATAAACAGAAAAAATGAAAAGGCATCTACCGGTTTTTTCCTCTCATAGATTTCTTGTGATACAGTAGTTTTATGGCCGTCCTAGATTTATCAAGTACAATAGGTGAACTTTTCCGTAAATGTGAATAAGGTTAAAAAATATCCTTTACGATTTTTATTTATACTTATCCAGATTAACAAAACATCTCCTTTCTTAAATACTAGATCACCATCGTCGGGCTTCTTGCGAGGTGGTTCGTGGTTCATAAGAATTTATTGAAAGTATTTAAATTTTATGATAGAGACCATTTTTATCCTTTTCTTGCTTCCAACAAACAATAACAGAAACATGTTCAAGAAGGAAAGAGCAATAATATAACTTTTTTAACAAAAAAAAGAGAGAAGTCAACAAGTACCCGATTCTTTACTTTTTATACATTGTGGATCTCCACTTCACCGCGTATTTTTATGGCTTCAGGAAGCACGAGTAAAAAAAGATGACGGGTTGGGAGCGAAACACAATGGTATATATATGTCTTCCTATTTTAGACTGGAAGGTTCAGCTCGTGTAAAAAAGGAAGGGTGAATCTTCCATTTGTCTTTATTGTAGTTTTTTCTTACTCTTTTTTTATCTTTTAAAGATTGTTTCGGTAAAAGGTCAGTTTCACTCTCTCTTTTTTTTCTTGTCATAATCCTGCAATGGCAGTTCAGTTGGTGGCAATGATTTGAAAAAAAATTCTGTCGAATTCACCATTACATAAAAACAGTCATTTTATGATGGGGGCGAGCAGTGCATGCTTCTTGGAAGGAAAAAATGTGGAAAAAGTATCTAGTTTTCACAGAAAGAGTAGCGGTAAATCCGCAATGGATTGATATAACTGGATTTGAAGTGAGCAATCCGCCATTCCTATGTCAGTTTTGACGTTGAGTTTGCCTTGGAAGTTCAACTAAAGGTTTGCCTCCGTCACATAATATTACGTAATCTGGAGTTCAACATTAAGTCGTAATTTCTGCAGTTTAAAGAAGCTTAGTGGTAATGCATGATAAGGGTTCTGATAAGTGGGGTGCAAAGTGGTATGTGTGTGAGTGTAAAAAAGTGGTTACGTTTTTAAGCTTGTTAATTTCTACAATTATGCAGCTTTGAGAAGAATTTGTGACGATCAGGTTACAAGATCCAATTTCTATCTCAAGGTTTGCGCAAGTTGTGTCACCTGCTGGAGGATACCATGAGTTGGTAAGTTCAGACTGGTCGTCTCTTTGTTTAGTTGTTTAACTACTTGTTCAAATTGAGAGGATTAAATCATATTTTTGCACCGCCTGCACTCTTACATTACGTGCTTGTTTGTCTGGACAAATTTGCAGTTTTGAGCAAGGATGAAAAAGTGCTTGTCTTACAGAAAATTTCTGTGCAAAACTACGATGTAGTTTTGTTTCATTGGACGACATTTGTTAGTCAACTAGGCATAATCTGCCTGAATGCTGTTTTGAGGATGAATCACAGCTTTCGTGTCAACGACCATAATATTGATACACTTTTATGTTGGCATTTGGTCCAGGTCAAATATATTTACTGACGATCACATCATCCTCAAAACAGCATTCAGGCAGATTATGCCTAGTTGACTAACAAATGTCGTCCAAGATGAAGAAATAGAGACCACTATGTCATATACTATGACGAGGAAAATAGAGAGATAAAAGGGTTAAATAAATTTGATTAACAAAGGCTATTTTTATTACATGAACTCGCAGGATTTTAACAAGAGTACATATCGTCTCACTAATAATGTCATTAACCACAATTTAACGTTTAAACACTCGTTTAGTCAAATGAACTTAACAAACTTGTCAATTCAGACTATTGAGAGTTTTTTGTAGAGCACGAATTGTTCCGTTATTCATTATTTCTGCTCACTCTGTGGGTTGTATCATGCTTGATTTTAATTAAATTGTTTACGTCTTAATTTGCCTTATCATTGTATCATTGTGGAGATTTTAAAAAGAATTATTAATCTGGTGCAATTTAACAAATAAATTGCCTTCGAAGGATTGAATGATTTATGAAATGAATTTAAATTTTTATAATGTCATTGTTCTTGAAAATTGTTCACAGTCATTGAATCAAAAACTAATTTGGTTAACAAAATTTGATTAATTGAAAAATTTGCACCAACGAAAAAATCAACCGATGAAGTCACGAAAAAAAATCCATAGACTACCAAGATTTTTTAAAAGCAAGTTGGAAATATAGAGATAAAATATTATTTGCTTTGTAGTAAAGGATAATAATCATTAGCTGTGTGTGTGTGTCTGTAAATGTACATTTTTGTAATCATTACATAGAATGTAAGTTGTAGTGCAGTAATGAGTATTGTTGGCACACACACACACAGTTCGTTTTGTACACGTACAAAACGTATGTTCAACATGAATTGCATTATGTTGAAAAAATATTTTTTTGTTTCATCTCTTTTTTCCAACGGTCTACCACGACTGGCAGAGAGAATGAGAGAACTCAACTCTCACTGGCACTTCTTCATCTTGCTTTTATTAGAGTTAAATAGTGCCATATGGACCCATTTGTCTGACACGGATCACCTCGCTCAGCTACTAAAACATGTACACAACAAACTATGCACACTTACCTACATGCAGCATTCATCTTCTCACACAAAAATACAATTTTTGCCAGAGTGAGAGAAAGAGAGTGAGCGAGTTTGAGCTTTACTTTTATGAAAAAAAAACTGAAAGTTGGCTTTGAGCTCAGTAGTGTTCGTTTTTTTTTTGTTCACACACACACAACAGCACAGCGAAAAACTTAAGTCAGTCACACTCACTAAATAATGATGATGATCATGGCTGCTTAAAGACATGTCATCTACTTTTTACACTCATTCAATTAGGGAAAAAGTAGGAATTGTGTATTTGCTCGGGTATAGACATACATGGCTGAACTGAACCGCCTAACAGCAAACAAACGGTTGCTTGCTTCGTGGGATATGAGAATGTTCTTCCCTGTCTCTCTTTTTAACTCCGTATCAAATGAGTGTGTGTGTGTGCATATTTAATGATGTCAAAATTTCTTCTTTCTCATTCCTTAGTGCTCAGTGCTGGAGGTAAAAAAATATGTCTCTATGTTTTTGCATAATATGAAGAAAGTGACGGTGAGTTCACCAACGTACAATGCATTGGGACTTTACTAGAACCAAGAAAGATTTACTAAACCGTACACAAGAATCCACTCCTGTTTATCACTTTGTTTTATCATATCCGTAACAGTAAATTGGGTGAAATAAAAAAAAAGTTCGTTCAAGTTCCAGCAAAACTTGATTCAAGTAACTTGATCTTATACAACAGATGTAATATTAACGGGTGATTTTTTGTTTACAAAATAAGGGATTAACTTTATTTTGTAAAGCTGCAAGATATTGTGGATGTAGGTTTTCTCAAACTAGGTTAAATGAATTGAATAAATAAAAAAGAAACACGTTTACTTAGTTATTTTAACCACTTAGAGTTTATTAGTAGTAACTGAGCTCCCACTGCATGAAATGTGTTAATCCGCACAAATTGTTGTCAGTGATGAGACAAACCGTTTATAATGGCATGTGTAAGAATGAATTACTGGTGTATTTCGCACGATTCAGCGAAATTATACGTACTCTGAAATGTGCTAATAATACAAAAGACATGATGTAAACTCATCCCATCATCTCATAAAGTGCAGTTTGCCTTTGCAGTACATTTTTACGCAGCTTATTGTAGAAACATGTGTCAAGAGGTGATAATGTGATTTAATGAGCCCATTATCATGCGAAATGGCTAACCAACGTAGCATCACAAACGTGAAAAAAACGGCGGTGAAAAAAGTGCATTTGTTGTATTACAGCAATAATAACGTATAGACAACCTNCTTCTCCTATTATAAACATGCACACAGAGAGAAACACACAACTACACAAAAAATTGCACAAACGTGAAAAAAACGGCGGTGAAAAAAGTGCATTTGTTGTATTACAGCAATAATAACGTATAGACAACCTAACTTGTTCTGGTATATTATGTAGATGCTTGACCATAAATGAGCAACCTGTACCATAATTTAAACCATTCATTTTTCCCATGTAAACACTGCTCATCATGGTTAGTCTGCAAACGGAACTGCAAATGGCCACCATTACCTCCTACAGAAGTGCTTCTTCAACAGGAGCAATAGTAATAATCATAACAATAATGGTAATAATAATAATGTTATTATTTTGTGTAAAGTAGTTGGAAGCGTAAAAAGTAATGGTTATTGCTAACACATTACATTACACCTAAAGAACAATGTATCTGTTATCATCTTATTACACTTGAATCATCTCAATTCATCTTTGTAATAATTCGCATGCGGTAGGTCCATGTGCATAGGTATTTCATGATATTGCGCACGATTTTTTTTTTAAATTTTGTTTTAACATTTGCTAGTAGTGTTGCTAAAATGTTATTTGTCCAATCATTTGTCAGCCCTCAGTTTGAGCTATTACTGCGCTATAATCTGCTGACATTTGACGAAAAGAAGCTCATTGTGCTTCTGAAATTTTTTTACTGGTTTAATTTTGTAAATTATCCGTAATAAGCTCTAAAGTTGTCGATATGTTTCATTTTACCCTAGAACCGCCAAAGTAATTATCTAATTAAAAAGCTCAAATTGAAAAAGTATATTTTAACCATAAACATTATCAACCCGAAAGGAAAGGATAAGGTGAATACTGATATTTTTCTTTCATGATGCATAAGTATGTAAGTATGTATATCTTAGCTCTGTGGAGTTAGAGCTGAATAATTTTTGAAAAAAACTTGTTTAATATTTTTTGCTTATTCGTCTTCTTCCGTTTACGCAACGCAAAAAAGAAGAAGCAACGCCGCTTTTCATGCTCACCGTATTTTCTCGTTTGTACAATTTTTTGTGTAGTTGTGTGTTTCTCTCTGTGTGCATGTTTATAATAGGAGAAGCACACAGTTTGCTTTGATACTTTCCGACATTCGGAACAGATGGAAAGTTCCTTGTTGGTGAAAAAAATTAAACAACTCACATGCACATTTTGAGGGTTCAAAGGTTTAGACAAAGTAGCTTTTAAAGAGTTCCGCTGTATAATGCGATATATTTGCATTGTGTATAACTTATCAAAGGTATAATGCCTAATGCACTATCATCGTTCTTATTGCTGTTATCGCAAACTATTTGAAAATATTATCATGTTGAGTAAAAAACTAAAGAAATGAAAACTTTGAAGTAAATAATGTACAATGAAATGATGTAATTTATGTTCATTCTGGGGTAACAAAATATTCAGTGGTCACAATACTTCCTTTAATACATGGAGTAAGAGCAAAAGCATGTCACTTAAGGTGATGTGTCCAATTTAATTATCCCCGTTAAGATTACAACTCTGTTGAGCGGGAACAAACATATCGTATCAAACAAATTATGGTATACGGTTTTGTTAATCTAAAATTACGGTTAAGGTTACATGTAAAAAGTTTCGAAGATTGTCTTAATTTTTTTTACAATATGTCTTTATTAAAATATTATAATGACATTTATTTAACAGTAGATTAATCATAATGGCTTTTGGGTCGACAAATATGCACGCTTCAAGTCTGGCTGACATTTCATACAAAATGCCTCACCGGCAACTGGCATTGAAATCCTGTGCAAAACTTTTTGAAACACTATTCCTCCTACAAGTTCATTCTCACAATGCGTGAAATTAAGCAAAATGTCTGAAGTTTTTTACACTTGCCCATGCTCACTGTCTCCAACATGTGGCCAATATGTGCGATGGTCGGTCAGTCTTATGAGCAAGATAGACTAATGGTTTAAAACTTTGGCGCAGGCCATCTATACCTTTCACACCTTTATGGTTTTTTGTCTGATTGTATCATCAACACGTACTTAATTGGTTGAGACACAATATTCTTAACACTTATTTTCAAAGAAAGGCGACCGGTACGTACGACTAAATCATGTTATCGTACCAAATGCATCTTATGAATTATATAAACCAACTTAAAGACCCCTTTTTTATTAGCATGCTTTCATTCGAAATGTGCAGGGGCATTGTATGATCGGAATTTGGAGCACGCTCTTGCTGAAGCCTGACAAAAGTTAGGGATCATTTGAAAGACATTTGCCGAGGCATTGTAATGATTGCAGACAGAGGCAAGAGATGTATGTAGAAGTCAACTGCTCAGAAAATAAATTAACAATGGCTTCGATGCAATCAGAATAGATAGAATTTTAAAAATGTTGAATTTTTCTTGTCGAAAAAAAAACATCCTCAATCAATGTTGCTGAACTAATGCAATGATAACTCAGATTTCATTTTTCCGTCGCTTTTGATGATAACTTGAAATGAAATTAGATAGTTTTCTGCAGAGGAGGGAAAAAGGACATTGTATTCAGAAAATTTGCATAAAAGTTGACAAGGCTTCTCTCTCTGAAGACAAGTGAATGTCCCCTTTCGTGTCTTTTTCAACGATAACGTGGAGTTGAGTCGACGAGAAGCATTTTATCAAAGAAAGCCAGGAGAATACAAAGAAACTTCAATCAAGCTTTCGTCTCCTTCTGCTTCATTCTCACTCTTCGCTGTGAATGTTCTTTCCTTATCCTCCTTCTCTCTGTTCATGTATCATTTGTGAACTCACTCGGCATTGATGGTGATTCACATCTCACCACACTCAGCCATCACCACACGAACTTGTACTTATACTTTCATTTCTTTTGTTTTGACAAAAAATGACGCATTCTCACGCAGCGCGAGGAGATGTTTTGCTGAGTGTTTGGAATAATGATTGACAAGACCTGCTGCTACTTGAAAAGAAGTGGAAAGAAAATGGCTACCTTTGAGCCATATTTTCCGCTACTGTGGCTTACCCAAACGACTAATTTCCGACCTTATAGAAAACACATATACATATCTAAGCTAATTTCATCTAGTGCTACATTTTACGTGTTGATAAGCAAAGTAGGTGATCGTTACTTTGCTTCATTGACCCGGGTTGGTCGTGCTGGGGCAGTTCACTATTTTTTTAAAAGGTAAATTCGTTATCGACGGAATAAACTAGAGTAATCGGTTGCAAGTTTCCTTCAGCTTTCGTTCCATATTTTAGTAAATGCCAAACATGCGTATTACTGATAAGTCAGCAGAAGTCCAATGAGTGCGTAAATACTATGAGAGAAGTGCATGTACATACAGCAGTTGTCTTCTGCTGTGATCCCTTTATTTTTTCTATGGTGGACACAAAAACTCCAAGTGCGGCTATAATTACATGACTAGTATTATTTTTTGCGAATTGTACTTCATTAAGTCAAAATCAAACTTTGTGAGCAGTAACATGCTTGACATCGGGACATCATTGATCAGGGTAACATAACGCCTTAAGTGATGTAAATATACAAAGTGTGATGCAGGGAAAATACTATACTATACATGAAAACTGTTGGATTTGGAAATACAATGAAATACAATTGTTCCTTTTAATCTTGTTCATTTAACTGTTTGTTTGTATGAATCAAGGATTACTTGAGCAGCGTATGATTGAGAAGTACATAACTACTAATACCGAACTCAAGGGGATGTCATACCGTATTTATATTCAGTGCTCCATTCAAAAAAAGCCATTTTATGATATGTTTGCATGTGAGTACTGGTTCCATTTGCCATGTTTTTTTTCAGCGATGATGCGTTTTTAAAGGTCGATTAAGATGAAAGAAGGCGAATAAAAATAAACTATAGGATTACCCTTCACTCTTTACCTTTAAAGAAAATTTGCACCATCTCATCTCCTAATGCTTCTTGCTCCGGAACAAATTACATAATTATTCTCTCTCCCTGTTCCATAATAATATTATTGTTATGCATCTGAGCATTTAATCTATATTATCCTTCTGGTCTAATAGCTCTTGTTATCGCCACCACATTTGCATTTAATTTGATGTATATCTAGTAGAAATGTGCTCGCTTTGAGTTGGAAGCTTATACATTTTCCGAACTCCGAATGAATCACGTGTGTAATGGGTTCTCTTGAACTCGTGGTTGTGGTGGAATGCCGCCCAGACACAAATAATAAACTCGGATAATTATGCTCCTTCTAGTTCGACGTTATATGCAGGATTATACGCATCTTAATTAATAACTTCTTGAACCAGTTTCTATTCGGATAGTAGTGGTGTAGCCACTACACTCATTCTGGCGCTCCGACTCATTCTTCATTCAAATGTCTACATTCACAGTCTAGTGCATAAAATAATATTTTACCACATTTCTCATTTTTTTTTCATTCTACTCCATCACAATGAACAAGTGAGGAAAATACCGGACTGTGGCTACCGTCCACACATTTCATGAAAGAGCATAATAATAAAGCATGTAGTTATGAGATATAAAAGCCTTGTTTTCATTGTTGGCTCATAGGGAAGTTGTCATAACTCAAACGTGTTGTTGCTGTGCTCTTATGTGTATGTATGTGATGGAGGTCTCCACTGAAAAAAAAACGTGAAGATCTACCGACGAAGACGATGGCGATTATTGCTTACTGCAGCTACATGACTTCGACCTGATTGTGAGCTGCATTTGAATTGTCTGCTCACTGTTCCCTCACTCACGCACGGAGGTTTTTTTAAAGGAAAGGAAAAACATCATGCATTACTTCACAGTAGGAATTCTCCTGCCTGACCCTTATCACATTCTTATGATTATTATTATTTTTTCTAATAAATAAATTGCTCCGTACCTACCTACCTGTCTGTACCTCGCAATGCCTACTTAAATAAACATTGTTTTGTCAATTTGTTGTGATGTCATGTGAATTGTTGAAATAAACTATGGCATCGCAATCATGACATGGCATACATACAACTACTACTGTGCGAGCAGAGCATGACTCTCTGAGTGAGCAAATTATTTTAGCATATATCACTGAAAAGAATCTAAAATGCCTGCGCACACACACAAAAACATGCAGAAGGGAACAGCATGAAAATGCAAATTATTTACATCTCGACGGAGTGACTATTTATTTCAGGGAATTTCGTGAAGATACAGTATGGCTGAGCAGAGTTTCATGACATCTCACGCTGTTAATTTTGCCAGATCCGGATCAAGGAATTTGCAAAATCTCTGATGGTGGCTGTGACTGACGTGAGCGAGACTTGTTAAATTTTTCGTTGTTCGTTCATGTCAGGCGTAACTTCCTTTCCTTTCCTAACCATTTGCTATCATCACTTTCCCGTGCAACCAATGAGCGAGTGGTATTTTCAGAGTTGATAAGTAAGAAACAAATTAGTGGTTTATTTTCAATTTCGTGTATTTGAATACCACCGAAGAGGAATGGAATGTCGATAATTTTCTCATTTTCCACTTCAACACCTCCAAACAAACCACAAAGGAATTTTCCTTTTTTACTTGTGCTTTAAAAATGAGTTCAAAGATCTCCGTGCAACAGCATAGCCCATTTACAACATGCTTGAACCGAACCGTTCTGTGAGGTTGCTAGTTGCAATTAGTAGGTTTTCGTAGTGTGCTTCTAGGAATATTCTTAGAATAAATTTATTTGTGCACACTTTTAACTTAACCGTCGATGATCATCAAATAACCAGAACCTCTACAAACTAGAAGTAAAAGTGTACCTTTACGGTGAAAAAAAAACTCCCATATTATGCATGTTGTTTACAAAATGTCTCAATTGCATTAACTGACTGGAAAGCAAAACGGCAAAAGCCTGAAAATAATTTTCTGGTAAAAAAAGCTTTGCGATGCATGGGAAAAATTAAAGAATCTAACGCTATATTTGAGCCTCCACCGCCACAAAGTAGGCTGAACTATTACACGTTGTAACAGCATTGTAATGAGTGAGAACATTTTTGCTAATTTGTACTAACTGCACTTGTACCAATAAGTTCACCATTTTGTTTCAGAATATGTACCAAGTTCTTTTCTGTACGAAGGATACAGGGTACAAAATAGTTATTAAAATAATTATTCCACAATTTAGAATTTTCTCTCCATTAAAAACCTAATGATTTTCCCGAAAGTGAGAATTAGAGAAACGCAAGACAACATGTTACTACTTTTGTTGCAGTTGGTCTCAAGTTCTAACCATGTTGCTGGCAGCAGCAGAGAGAAACATTATTTTCATCATCAAATTTCATTAACAATTTTGCCTGAAGCCATAAGATTGGCCGGCTTTTGAAGAACCATCCCTTACCTTGTTTCTACTGTTATTATAGAATACATCATATGAAGATAAGCACATGGTGGAGCTGCAGTGATACTTAGAAGAAAAGAAGAGAGAGATGGTAAAGACAATGAATGGGGAATTGAATTAAGCAGGCGAACATTAACCTTCTCCTCCCCTTCTTTCATTATTTCTATCAGTGCAAGAGTCAAGAGTCACACAGGGAAAGAACACACCGTACAATTTCCAATGTACTTTTCAAGAGTTGTGTAGTTCATTTAGTTATCATTTTAATCAATCTTTACTTCACTTTTTGCATTGCTCTGTTTTGTTTCTTATTGTATTTTTGTGCAAGAGAAATTATATTTTATGGCATGTAAAATGCAGTGCTCCCCGCATCAATGAAGTTCTAAACACAGAAATTCATTCATTCATGTGTGATCATGGTTTGATTGGGTTTGGTTTATTACATGTTTTTTCTCAATCAATTTTCATTCACCAACAATCATTTTCCCCTGGCCTCATTGATTTATTTTACTACAGTTAATACGAGATATTGAATTTTTACTCCTCTTCGAATTTCAGTACTTCGTGTTATTAACAACATTAAAGTCCAAATTGACACACTCCGACACATGTTAATAATTTCTGCAAGACGCGTCGACATACAGTTAATTGGTTGATAAACTGTTATTTCAGGCCGTCCTGCAGACGCCTGTTTCATGCGTGAGAATCATATTCAGCCTTGCTCATCAAAAAGCCAAAATAGTAAGCAACCCGCAACGTTTCCTTTGGCACGGCATTATTCAAAATTGTAAGGTCTGCCAAAAACTGGCCGTAGGTTTTTTTGCACACATGTTTAAGGGTTGTGAAGTCTGAAAAATATGCTTAACTAATTATAGAAGATTTTCTGCACAAAAAAGAATTTGGATTCATTTTGCAATTTGGAGATAGGGACTTTCTAGTGTTAATTGAAAAATTAGCATTTCAACATAAACGAGTCCAGTCTCCGTTTCTATGTAATGCTGGTGTTCCTGTTCAAGCGAAGAAGGCGTACTTGTGATGTGTAATCGATCGCCATCATTACTAATAGGATAATAGTAATGATGTACTTTTCCCTTCTCCAACATTACATTCACACAATCATGTTTTTTGTCTGATTTACTTAAGCATGTACAATTTTCACACTTGGTTATGCGTTCGATTGGCAGGGATTTCCTGTTTATTATCACTTCAGGGTAAAGTGATATCGCAGAAATTCAAGTTGGTTGGGAAAGAATGAAAAGAAGCGGTTAATTGAAGTCCTACTTCCGTTCTACCAAAAAAATTTACACTTCGATTTGCCAAGTGAAGATTTTGTTGTTCATTAAGAAAAAAAACACTGGTGGTGGTGGTGTATCATTAATAAGAAAAAACATAGTGAGGATGAAATTTGCACTTGTGTGGTTCTAGTTGTTATTTTCTAAGCTCCACTGCTTTCGTGTGAGAATCAACCTTATTAGAATGAAATCACAGCTCGGGATCTAGTCTGGTATCTTGTGTTGCTCATTATGATTACGAATCAGATGAGCGTAGTGCCAAACCAACTGCACAACATACCAGTTAGATCTTTCTCTTATAAATAATTTTGTTTATACTCGTGTGCACAAGGTTTTTACATGTATGACGCGTAGGTAGGCATTATGGATACAACGCGAATCTCTATAAGTAATGTACCGAAGGTGTAAATTTTTTTGTTCAATTAGAATTCAGAACAAACATGTTAAGTTTTCGATCAGACTAAATTCAATCCTTTTACATTAGTAGCTTTAGCTGGGAAAGGCCACAACACATGAGTTTTCAATCTTAATTTACGTTAAGAATGCATCTAATTACCACAAAGCAACATGTGTTTTTTCTGTTCTTTGTTGTTGATCCGTTTTTGATAAACGTGTGAACGCATGCTCTGGCGAACTGCTATCAACAATATTTATCATTTAATGTGCAAC
>JAHZNF010002669.1:0-24083 GCA_027744215.1 Troglopedetes dispersus
CTAGTGGGCAATTAATAGTTAGTAGAATAATTTGCATAATTGCGACCGTAATGGTTTATGGAAGTATGTAATAGCTCAGGTGGGGCAATTAACCATGATTATTCATGAATAATACAAAACTATCGTTGTTTGTCACGTCAGTTCAATTATGAATTATTGAGTCTATTATATTTATATCATTTTCCAAATGGTTTTACTGTGAACCCAAAAATGCAATTGCGTCAAATGCGCCTGAATAGATTGAAATTCTTGTAATAATTTCTACTAGAGTGATTTAATGATCATCAAGATGACGATGACGTTGTTGAACATAAATGCGAAAGAACGCACAAAATTGATTAACCCGCAAACACTTTTTACTCAGCAAAGCATGACATTCCTTATCTTCATTTCGTGCAAGATATACATAGGTATTTTATTTTAGTTGCTATTATTTGCACAAGAGTTCATCCAATTATTCTACCATAATAAGCGAAAAAACTGCGGAACACTTTATTTTTCTAAAGATATTACATTGTATACATATGTGCTTTGAAGCTCCAAAAGATCATAGTATGCTTTATGCTGCAGACATAAGCACATAAATTG
The DNA here is from genome assembly GCA_027744215.1 of Troglopedetes dispersus. Taxonomy (NCBI): domain Eukaryota; kingdom Metazoa; phylum Arthropoda; class Collembola; order Entomobryomorpha; family Paronellidae; genus Troglopedetes; species Troglopedetes dispersus. Next base: position 589 of record JAHZNF010002669.1, read on the forward strand.
GGCATTTGATATCAGATTGAAAACTGAAAGAGAATGTTCATCATCTCAGAGAATCACAGGAAAACCAGAAAAACAATAATAACAACAACAAAGTCAGTTTTTATTCCTGCTTCAAAGATGAATGAATTATATAAAAGAGAACTCCTGAAATTAACGATTTCATTTTATTACATTAGCCGCCAGTGAATCCTCATTTATGTGCACTCACTGCAAACGTGTTGCTCCTGATGAAATGATATTTATTTGTTTGAAATCACACCTTCCTCATTCTCAATACTCAAGGTGCGCCCGCATGATTCACTTACTTCCCCCTTTTTACCACAAAGTTTACTGAAGTAAGTACGCTTGAGGCGCACCGTGTGTACGTTTTTATTGTTGTGAAGCTCAAAGTTAAGTCATCAAATTATTACAGGTATATTTAATTTTAAAATTTAAAAATCTTGCCGATTAATATGTCGTCCAAGTAGTTGCAGGTACTTTTTTAATTCATCCATTATTTATTTACACCGTCGGCTAGAGAAAAGGCAAGGAAAGTATGTACCATAAAAGTCTACCGTAGAAATGTATTATGAAATATTTTTAACAAACATTTCATGGTGAGAACGCCCCCAGACTAAGTAGTAGAATGTTCTTTTATTAACCCAAAAGTGCATTCTTAGCAGCAGACTGCATTCGCATTTCCAATGAACCTTCATCAGAATCTTTCACTCTCATCGATACTGAGATGCTTGTACCTCTACACAATTTGCCTAATGTAAATTGATGTTAACTACGGAATTGTTAATAAATGCACATCTCTTACTTGCGTTTTGTAATACTTTGTTTTAGCTCAGAGAAAATTATATAGTTCTCTCTCTCTCTTTCACAGCGGCAAATTACTCAGCATAATATGCTACAATGAGTTTACGGTTTGCTAAGTGGATTGAAAATGAATTATTAAGTTATCTTTGCAACTGCAGCAATAGCAATTAAAGTTTCGAACTGCAGTTAAATTAACAACTTTCTTAGAAAAGTGCACAGCACACACTTACCTGACTTATGAATGATATCATATCCATTTGAAGTGGTAATTCTACACAACTGTACCATTTTTATGCATGTATTCTACCTGTGGGTGGCTTGAGTACTGTTAAAAATGTAAATGCATTGCACTCTTCTAAACTTGTACCAATTCAGAAAGATTGTTTGAGTGACCCTGCTGACTAATTATGATGCTGAATATGTTCTTTCTCGGGAAACACATTGTACGTTGTTTGTTTGAGTTTTCAGGTTTTTAATGAAAGTACAATGGCACTAAGTTATTTCTACCGAATCATCTTATATAATCATATTCACGCATAACCTAGCTAATTACAATAAAAATATCTACATTAGACCAAATTCTAAAAAAAGTTTTGGCTTCTAGTCAAATAAATGTTGCAGCAGAACACTAATAAAATTATGAGTTATTTTTTATGCAGAAAGCGGCATGTACCACCTTCATTATATATTCAGCTTATTACTCTTCATCTACATCCCATCACCAGCTTATTTGAAGTTACCAGAATGTTTTTTTTTGTATTTGTAAAAATTGAACCATCTACAAGGAAGCCCTTGCTGGGTAGGGTGGTGCAATGGTAACTTAAACATATTTAATAAACAACAGGACGTGCGAAGCGGCAGAGAAAAGGCATTAATCTACCTACTCTTGAATTTGTTTTGGCAAATTAGAAAACAGGAAGGAGGTGGAAAGTCAGAAAAATTCAGAGGAAAAGTGAATACTTAGATATCGATCACGACTTAAAACCCAAGTCATGAATCTTTCTCACATTGCATACAGCAACCCACTGTTACATACTATTTTATAATGATGGTGATGGAGTGGAGACTCGCTGAAATCAGTGAGATGTTTCAAATTATCATGTACTATTCCTATAACGTTTCAAGGTTTTTTGTTGGAAGTTTATCATGTGCAAAAATTGCATGCATTAAGGATGCGCATGGAATTGTTTTGCGTAAAAAGGAACGGATCGGTGGATTATGTGATGTGATCTTCATCATCTTCGTTTACCTCTTCGTTTGATAAAATGATATACATACATAAAAGTTGATTTAATGAACTTACCTTTCTGATTGCTCCTTGGGCAGACTCGGAGAAAACAGGATTTACTCAGATTGTTTTCAATATGATATGGAAAATCCACGTTTGTTTAAGCCGATATAAGCTGAAAAGTTGGACGATTTTTTATTGGCAATTACTGCCGGAATACTAACTACCCCATTAAATAGAACAACGTTGATATAAGAAGCAGAGTAAAATTCGAAGGTTCTGCATCACAGCGGAAGTGAATGTACACAACATAGACATGTTTGGTCTTGTGTGATTGTAATTTTTATATTAAGGTTACCACATATATCATGTTTCAAAAGTGACTTGTTAGCTAGGAATAAGACTGCGGTAGAACGCTAGAATTAAGAGCTCCATTGTCTGAAACGGTGAGTGAGCTTTATTTAGCGCGTTCTTCCCATTTCTACCACCGACAAGAAAATGGTAGAGTGATGGCATTTTCTCAAAATCGCACCTAGCTTGACAGTGATTTCTTTCAGCACACTTGACGATAACTGATAACAATGAATAAAGATGAAAGAGGAGCAGACGAGCAGACTTGTTGTCTTTTGTGTGTTCTCTTTGTAGCAATCTCTTTTACAATCACAATTCTTCTGTCACACATGCGCATACATAAAATTGGAAAATGAGGAGTTGAGAAAGAAAATATTTCTATTTCCATTAATGATCGCGCGAAGCGAACGAAACATGAAATGACGACAAAAAATCAAAAGAGGAAGAAGACGAAACAAGATGAGCAAATTGTAGCAACGGCACATTACAAGCACGACAATGACGACATTATTTAGCAAACAAAGATAACAGATAACCATGAAAATCTATTCTCCGCTTTCCAACTGAAAATGCATACCTAGTCAGATTCATCACACAACTCCTCCATTTATATTCCCATCCTATTATACATTATTGAATAGGTAAAATAAAATAGTAATGATGAGACCAAGAAGACCACATCCGATTTTTCTAATGATTATCGTGATGAATTTGTGGTATGACAATAATGCTTACCGAGATTGATGATGTTGAATCTGTATTAAGGCAATAAAAAAGTGATACGCTTCCATCCAATTAAGTATATCATGTCAACGGCTTGTGTTGAGCAAACGATTTTCCAAAATATGGGAATTTCTAGTAAAAAAGTACTCTATTTTTTATCAAAAACATAAATAATGACGATTGTTTTCGGCAACTTAAACAAGTTCAATGTACAACATGAAACTTTTCTATGACTTCGCCCATTTTAAAATAGTACTCTATTTTTTATCAAAAAAACATAAATAATGACGATTGTTTTCGGCAACTTAAACAAGTTCAATGTACAACATGAAACTTTTCTATGACTTCGCCCATTTTAAAATGAAACTGTGAGACTAGTATGTTTGGTTGACAATGAACAAAAAATATTTTTTGTAAATCGAAAGCAGTCATATGTATAACACAAAAAGCGAGAATAATCGAGTAACTGTATTCGGAGCTGCAGCTGTCGATCAAGGAAGAAAACCTTGAGTCCAAACCATTGCGTGTATGATTAAATGTGAAGTGAAATTTTTGTGAATAGCGACAATAAAAATATGGAATATAAAAAAACGTAAAAAAGTGGATGCCCATACATTACACCGCACTTGTAAAAAGGAAACAATGTTAAAATGTTACTTTTCGTGTTACAAAAAAGTTGTGCTTTGTGTGTAACCCTTTTTTTCATTCACATTATGCTCAAAATAGTAGGACAGTTGTTGTCAGCACTCATTGCAGCAAGGGCAAAAAAGTATATTGTCTTCTTATGAAAAGTGCTGTTATTTATTGATTACGGTCATTCATGTAGGAAATGTGAATTAGCCATAAAAAACGTAAAAAAGTGGATGCCCATACATTACACCGCACTTGTAAAAAGGAAACAATGTTAAAATGTTACTTTTCGTGTGTACAAAAAAGTTGTGCTTTGTGTGTAACCCTTTTTTCATTCACATTATGCTCAAAATAGTAGGACAGTTGTTGTCAGCACTCATTGCAACAAGGGCAAAAAAGCATATTGTCTTCTTATGAAAAGTGCTGTTATTTATTGATTACGGTCATTCATGTAGGAAATGTGAATTAGCCCAACTTTGATTCAAAATTAGGTAATAACTTTTGTGGTTTCTCCTGAATATCACATTTATTGAGATGCTGGTTCAGTGTAGTGTAGCAGCTTCCCTGCTGCAACTTTGCTTTGTATCACCACCGGAGGTTTGTAAAGTATTCATATTTTATTCTGTTTTTACGCTTTTTGTATAAAAACGATTCTCTGCTGAGTTAGAAAACAAAGCCTAGGTCAATGGCGGTATTGTTAAGGCATGTGAATGGAAAGGGTTAAAAAGTACATCCAGAATTCTCAGCTGCTGAGATCGTTTATTAGCTAGAAAGCGAAACGAAACAGGATGTAAAAAGGAGTTTGAGGATTGTATAAAGTATCAATTATTTTCATGAGATTAAAATGATGTCATATTGTATCAAGCTTTTTTCCCACTTCACCCCATCCGTTGGACTTCTCAAAGCTCATTTCCTACACTCTAAAAGAAACCAGTGGTCGGGTTGCTGATGCTCTCACAGATAGTAATCGAGTTGCCTTGAACCGCAAAGAAGCTGAAAATTATGATTTCTCCCATTATACTGATACTGGACGTTATTTAATTAAGTCTGAGAGGAAATGAAAAATCAGGTTGCATGTACATAATGTAACAGATACAACATCACCATCAAAATCACACGGTCCAAATTGCACATAAAAAAGTAGCAGACCACATTGGAGCGAGTATTATTGATAGTTAGTGTACTTTTGTGGTTGCTTCTAAACGAAAGGGCAGTTACCTGCATGTTATCGAATTCGCTTGGAGAATAGTTAGGTCAGGTACCGTAGGATCACTGTCCCAATTGAATGTATAATTTTGTATATCGAATTACCTCCACACAATTCGTTTTACTGTTGTTAGGTATTATGTAAGTGAAAATTATGCATTATATAAACTCAGGGTTTGGGGTCTCGCAATATCACAACTTTTTATTTCCTTTCATTATCATCACATCAGAGCGAGGAGCTTCTTCGTTACTTGAGTTTACTTAATGCTTAGCAAAGCGAAACGAAACTAGATCTTTTTCGGACCTGGCCATATTATTAAACAGATGCACGCGTGCATGGACACTCATACTTACTCATATTAGAATAAAAATGGCGAGGGACAGCAGCAGGGATATTAAATATTTTAAAACAAAAAAGCAATACCGTGAACAATCTAATCTTTTTATGTGTTTAGTTCAAGGCTTGCTCATCTCTTATTTAACCTTTATGAGTAAGGGTTTCGTTGCAATTGAAACTGCAGATTTAAAGTAGCAGCAATAATGCAAAGAGTGGAAATTAATGGAGAAAAATGGCTAAAACAACTTTGTATTATTTATTAATTCACACACGTTGAACGCGGCAACTGACTCTATCGAGTGATATCTTTCAGTTCATTCATTCATTCACTGTCTAGTTTAAAAATTCAAGATATCACAAGTTCATTCATATTTCTAATTTTGTAAAAGCACTTCACTTATAGGTGAATTCTTTAAATATACTTTGGTGTATCTCATGAGAGCCTTTAATAAACAGGATTTTTTTTGGCTTGCATCATCTTTGCAAAATTTCCTTGCATAATAAAAGGTTACTTGAGCTCTATCTCGGAAGATGGAAAGAATATAGAAAAAGAGTCTCCATTTACGTTGCTTGCAGGTGTACATGTTCAAAGTTCATCATAATAAATTTTCCTTGCATAATAAAAGGTTACTTGAGCTCTATCTCGGAAGATGGAAAGAATATAGAAAAAGAGTCTCCATTTACGTTGCTTGCAGGTGTACATGTTCAAAGTTCATCATAATAACAATGATAATTTAAATTGGTGTACCAGTAAAGATTATTAACAGGCTCAACGATAAACGGAGTAGGAAAATCATTTTTGGCCACGATCCTGTTGCTTCCATTATTACATAATATGTGATGTGGTTATAAGTTATAAATCATTCGAATACATACTTTGAGCAACTTAAATTGATTGCTTTGTGAAATTGTAAGATTTACTGGATGGATTCGCTTCTGAAATGAAAGGTACACTAATTGCTTAAGATTATTTAAGTAGAAATCATCAAAATCTAAACCTAATTAATCTATTCGTTTCAGCTGAAACGAATGCAGCAATCCAAGATTTTATAGTAAATGCGGTATTAGACAAGTTGATAAGTCAATATAGGGATTTGAAATGGTACTTCATTTCTAGATTAACAATTTGTTTTAATAATAATGTTGTTTTACAATCTTCCTGAAGTTTCAGAAAATTTTTCAACAAACATTTATGAAGTTGATTGAACATTGTTGATTTAGTAATTCACGGCTGAGTGCTTGAAACTGTTGTTTGAACCGTACAAATTAAATAATTTCAATTCATGAGAAGCAACAATTTACAAAGAGTACTGGTGTTGTTAATTTGATAAATGATATTTATTCTCTTGACTTACCAGCTTACCAGAACAATTTCAGGTTGTTCACGGCTGAACGTTCTCATTCGCAATGTAGTATTATAGATGTTGATGTTCCCTTCGGTCAGCTTTTTACATTGAATTTCTTATCCTTTATAATCAGGCTCTTTAAACCGTCCAGTTCCCGTTTCTCCATTCCCACGCATTTCTCAATAAGCGTATTAAATCAGTGGAAGTCGAACCAAGGGTCTTCATCTAACTAGATTCCAGGATTCTGTGAAGCTTAGAAAGAGAATGAAGTGGTGCGTTGGTGCATTCAAAAGAAAATGTTCAGATTGAGGATACAAATAATAACAAGATCTTTTAGGTAGCCACCCGGAAAATCAAGAAAGCCAAGTGAATCATCAACGCAGAAAGGAAAACAAACTCCCGTTTTTTTCTAAAATGCTAAAACATACATTAATACATATACAAAAACAAACAAGCTGATCACTAAAGTGGAGAAACACAAGGGAATACATCTTCATTTTTGGAACAGGGAAGGTTCACCGTTCACCTCCTCACTTCCGGTTATCTAATGAACTAATGGAATTAAATCTCTTTCTGGATACAAGAAACGGAAAAGGGAGCTACCATACATAATGGGAGTGTTCAAAAGAAAGAAAGCAGCGTGTGTGGACGGATGAATTCACATCACTCCCTTCCTCTGACTTGTTAACTGATGTGTTGATTCTGTGCGAAACTAGCCAGCCATGTAAACTCATTCCAACGGTGATTCGGATGATGACCATGCCGAGAACAGCACCTTTCGAAGGAGCACTTTGCATTGCTCCACAAAACAATCCTATTTCCTTCGATGATTACTGTGTGAGTCTCCAAATTAATGTTTTTATGTTCTCACTGTTCCTCATGTACATACATACATAATGCATTCTGGAAGACAAAGATTTCTCCGGATTGTGTGAAGGTATTCGTGTACCTAGAAAGGAGTGAAAAACAATGAAGTATTTATTGTGTGAAAATCGTGTGGTAGCGAAGATTCTTTTGGACTCCATCCATCCATGATGTTTCGTTTCATCATCTCTGCTGAGTGAGTGCAAATCTCTTCTGGATGCAAGACAAAGGTACTTTCGAGCGAAAAAGCATACAAGTGGGAGATTTAAGGAAACAAAGAGAAAAGTGTATAGTTAAGAAAACTCGACATGCATTATGATGGTGTTTAGTTAGTTAACACAACTTGTCAAACTTGTGTTTAAAAACTAAAAATTCTACATTGGTTTGTAAGACTTGTAAGAGAGATGGTAGAAATCCGTAAAAATTAACAAATCAGGAACCGAAAAGTGTTGATTTAATTCTGAATTGGGACACGCTATGTTTAAAAACTAAAAATTCTACATTGGTTTGTAAGACTTGTAAGAGAGATGGTAGAAATCCGTAAAAATTAACAAATCAGGAACCGAAAAGTGTTGATTTAATCCTGAATTGGGACACGCTTTGTATATTAAGGAGGTAACGAATTTACAGGTCTATGTTAGTTACTAATAAAAAAATCACTACAAAACTTGAGTCATACATACACATTTTTTAATACTACAGATATTTTATTGATGGAATACATAACGAGTTTCATGGCTTCACGCAAACAAATAGAAGTTTGCAGAAAACAACAACGCAAAAGTAAAACTAAAGTTATTGGTGCAACTGGTAAAAGGGTATAATTACAAGTAATACTAGTAGCTAGTGGAAGTTTTGATAATGTTTAGAAATCGCTCAGTATTTTTTGAATTTAATGCTTCATTGCATGTCATTGTAAGTTATAAAAAGTTTAATTTTTTTAGAGCTTCACGGCAAAATCGCTGGGTTCGATTCCCGGCTAAGGGATTATCTTTTAATTGTTTCATGTTATACATTACCCAAAAATCCTGCAAAAAACTTTACTTCTAAAAACGTTTAATTTATTACCTATCGTTAGGTTTTACAATATTGATTCCCAGAATTCATTATCACGTATTTTTAAGCTTATTCCGACCGAAAAGAATCAGTCACAGGTGGGAAAGGATTTTTAAATTGGAACTCTTTCAAGCAAGAATAAGTCTCAATCCCTTTGTTGGAATAAGTAAGTTGGCTAGTAAAATTTTCAAATGCATTAGTTATTCTCTGAGTGGAACGTGAAATAGGACGAGCATGCACCTGTAAAACATGGAATATTGGAATATATTTTGTATTTGGAAAACATTAATTTATGATTAAATAATGAATAATAAGTGCATTTTGTATTGCATTTATTTGTTAGTTCGCTTAGAGATGCCACACGGAGTATAAAATAAAATTGAGATTTTATTGAGTTCTATAATTATTGTGGTCGTAATTACATTCATGATGACATAACTTCATATTGGTGCTTTAACTGAGTTAAATATCGAAGCGAAACTTTGCTTCCTTTAGAACTATCGTAATTAAATTATCGTATTAAAAGCTTTGTTTTGTATTCCCATATCATGTAAATAAATCATAATGTGATTAGTTCAGTAAATTTGGTTTGATGCATTTTGACAAATGTTGTAACAGGTAAGTATAACATGCAAGGTATCGCACAATTACAGATTTAATTTGCTTATTTTATTTTTTCATTTCATTGGTTAATTTTTTAATCCTTTAGAGCCTCCTCACATATCACATAGCACATAGGCATACTGTCTAGTTTATCGTATTTCATTAAAATAATACTTAGGATAATTCTCGTAGATACAAATCATGTTGGTGAATGATGTTTTTCAGCCAATAGCTGTGCTGAACCTCCGTGCCAATTTTAAGCGTACTTGTCGGTTGAAGAATCCATGTTTGGAACCTGAAAAATAACCAAACATAAAATGTAAATTTAAAATCATATTATTAATTTGAGTAAATCAGAATGTTTTTTCCCGATTTTATACCTGGTCTGCTAAGATTTAAAGATGAAACTTGGCCTTTTGGATGTCCATTCGCGTTGATTTGCGTTATCATATCGACTTTCCTAATTAAAATCAAATTAAATATTAAAAACAAGGATAACCGCAATAAATATATTTAGGGCAGTACATTACCTATTTGCAAGAATTGTGCTCACCTCCACATCTTCCTTTGTCCTCTGAAAGTCGCGATAGCAGTTCACTTGCTAATGGTTAGTTATCATTGGCATCTGTGAAATATATGTAACAAAAATGTTTCCAATTCCTCAGAATTTTTTTTATTTGATCATTTTCTTTATTCAGGTTCAGTGGAAGCAGAGATATCCCGTACATTGCTCTTTTCATTTCTAGCGTTTTACTATTGTCATTCTTGTTCGCACAGAATATAAATCATGCGTTTTAAGGATAAGTGCCGACCGGTCCGATATTTCATTATTACAAAACTTCTACATATGTTGTACCATATACAAAATAACAAATGAAAATAATACTTGAGAAAAAGAGCAGCTGCATCACAATTTTCTTGGTAAAAGAACAAAATAAATTGTTCATTTTTTTGGAATTTACAGGGTGTCATCCAATACAAGAAGCTTATTAGTTACAAACTAATTTTTTGTAACTTATTGTCTCTCTCCGTTTACCTTCATCTTCTTTTCAAAAACCAATATTAATTAAAATTGTGCTTCATACATGAGTGTACTAGAATAGACGTAGCTATACGCAAACAGCTACGAAAGCCAAAGGGATTGTCTTCTGTTACATTTGTGCCATTATATTTTTAGTCGAAACTGTGTAGCTTTCGCACAATATTTCGACAAAAGTAGAAAAATGCACAATGGCAAAGAAGAACTATAACCAAACCGTTAAAAGTATGGTAAACCAATGAGTGAGCCGACTAACAAGCCGGCGGAAAACAATGGGAACATGAGCGACATTACTTGGTCATTGACAAAGTAAATGACTGAAGAAGCTTCTAACAAAGCTCATATATATTTCAGAAGGAATAATAATGGGCTGGGAAAAGTAAGAAATTTTGTGGCTTTCGTGCAGTTGTTTGACGTAAAGCAGGAACACCCCCAAAACAAAAATCGCTTATTTATTTCTTCACAGTTGCATGTTATTTCTTACTAATGTCTAAGCACAAATAAATACAACCAAAAAAATAAAGATACATACAAACAAAAATCGGTCTGAAACCCAAAATTCACTCCAGACTTTTCACAGCTGAAAAAACACGTAAAACACCAAAGCACTTATATGCAACTTCTTTGCTTCGTACCGCAAATGAATACAAAAATTATAAGATTCAATGTCTTTTGCTACTTTCCTACGTAAACTACTTTTTGGAGTTGAACTTAATTCTTTTGAGAAACTTTAATAAAAGCCATAAAATACCTGAAATACAAATATTTTTTTGGAGATGCCAACGAATATCTTTTTTAAAAACCTGTTTACTGTTTTCCTCTAATACCAACAGATACTGTCATAATAATATGTATTGAAGGGCCATTCCACTTTCGGCATTCCGTTTTCTTCCTTTTTTTACTATTATTATTATTGTTCCACCAAAAATGTACGGAAATGTGCAGGTTTGGGTAAAAGCTGTACATAAAAGTGTGTGCATCCCAGGAATTTTACGTTGCAGTAGAGTTATTATATTACCACATTTAAATCGTTTAGAGTTTGTAAAAATTGACAAAACTACGAAGCTTCTGTTTTTTTGTGGTTTATTTAGCAAAAAAAAAATGGAAATTACATACGCAACGGACGAGGAATTTTTTCAGGTAAATAACAATACGGCACAGTATGAATGTACACATCCCAGATAAAATATTAATATGATCGTCCCATTCAATCTAGCCGTAGTTTCAGCTCCTTCACGCCAACCAAACCACAAATAACGTAGCAGAAAATGAGAAACCTAACATAATTATGCTCCGTGCCCCAACTTCATCTTGTTTACAGACGTGTTTTTTTAACAAGAAGATATAAAAATTGTCTTATTATTTCTACACACGAGTGTACGTAAGACATTTACTGAAGTGCCAGAAAAAAATAAATTGCATATGCATCATATTAAAATGATCTTGATGGTATCTTCGCAATACACGGATGCGAGCCGAGGAGTCATCATCACACACCACTCTCTGCAATTTTTATAAAAGGAAAACGATGATTATCATTATTCATCTTGCAGTCTCCAACATGGACGCATTGCCTGAAACAAGCTAATTAGTGTATTCGTGATGCCGTGAAGATTCTCGTCCATTATTTTAAATTACTTGGTTCACAAAAGACAGCTTCGAGCTTGAAACGTCCGTGCCCAACTAACAGAAATGCTAAACAAATTCTCAACACAATACCAGTGAACAAGTGGACCTTTGTAACAACCTGTCAACCTAATTATGCCACTTATAGCGTGGCTCTTGCTGTATAAAACAAAATTGAGAATATGCATTTATCATGCTCAGTCAAAGCATGCATCGCAAAGGTGGCTGAACACAATTCTCAGATTTAATTTTTTGGCACGAGTAATAATCATGCATGCTTTTTCGTAATCCACATGTCGTCTATGCAAATTCGTGCACTGAATCAGGGAATTTTTGACGATTTACGTTTTAATGAATTATATAATTTGAAACACGTCACGTAATTATGCTTCACAGATCTTGGCAGAATGAATTATTACATTCTATTTTTAGTATTGTAATTTTCCATTAGTCATTTAACCTGCAACCTCCTCAACAAGACTGGCTTTATGTGTATACTATGTCTATTTTATGTGTACGTGTACACGACGTTCACATATGCACAACTTAGCAGTTGCAGTTCCCATATTATACACAAATCGTAATGCCGTATCCCAGTGGAATATGATAACGACATATTTTGCAATGACTACGCTGGTCACGTTCCTCTTGTTCAACTTATCGTTAGTTACTCACTCCATGCAATTTCAAGAGTACCCCCAAAGACTAAAGAGACCACAGAACGATATATGTATGTACCTTTCCTGGTTGGGGGCTGGTGGAGCAATAGGTAGTAATTTTTGGAACAAGAGAAAATAAATGCTGGAATAATCATAATAATTTTTGCTTACATTTTCCACTTTCCACCAGAAAACCAGCAAGAAAAGCTGCATGAAACTCTTGGAAAAGTTTTTTTTTCGACGGGCGAACGCCTTCCACAACCGCCATTCATTATTTGGGTTCTTAAAATGGGAGATTGCTTTTACCTTGGTGGGCAGTTCGGAGGTACTTTGTATGTATGAACAGATGGACAGCGAGCAGAGGGTTTGTTTGCTTGCAATGATCATGTGCTACTAATAATAAGGTCACATTATGGATATTATATATTATTTCAGGAAATATATAGGGAAAACTGCTTTTACAAAAAACTATCCTACTTAAGCATAGCCTCAGGTTCATAAACGTAAAACAGGGAAAATGCTTGCTTCTTCTTTACTGGCTCATTATGGAAACAGAATTTTCTTTCCTTCTCGGTGCTCTCTCTCTGTTTTAGGGAAGAAGATTGCAAACCTTGTTCATTTTTGGCTATCTGTCTCTGCAAAATGTAGACCATTAGTTATTAGGCAGTTTAATTAGCTTCTCCCTCTCGCTCCCTTTCTCTCTCTGTGGAGCCATACACACACATTATAGTGCTCCATAATGTGGGTGTGTGTGTGTATCTGCGTAGTAAAAAGTAATAAGAAAGGAAGTGAAAGTTTGGATCTTTCGTGAATGGTAAATGTGCGCAGAGGAAACGGAGGGAAAAGAGAGCCAGAAAAAAGTTAATGTAATAATATTATGATGACGAAGATGATTATGATGATAAGCAGAAGGTCTATGTGAATGTTTGTGGAAAAAAGTTTCCCCGAATATACCGTTTTTTACTAATATTTTTGCTGTGTGGAAAAAAAGGTACTACTGTATACTACACGGACCAGCCTCAGACGAAGACTGCACTCATTTCTATACTTATTTGCAGCTTTACAGCCCTATTTCATATTCCTGGCCACACTTTCCAGTTATTGCCCTTATCTTTCTTACTTTTTTTCTTGTCTACATTGGTATGTTGTAGGGAGAAACTGGACATAGAATATTCGATTCTTTTTTTGGCATTCAACATGCATTCATGCATATGGAGAACACTGTGGAAAATAGTGTGTATGAGTATCACCCTATATGTATAATATCACATCATGATGTTCTATGTTATGGAATATCTTTCACTTTTATCTCACTTTTCTCTCTGGCTTCACGAATGAAAACATACCATTATCATTTTTTTCACATGACTAACAAGACTTTTCTGCCACCGACTGACCACCAACGCAAAAAAAGATGAGAACCAAGTTTTTGGGTAGCAAAAGCAAGCCCGAGCTAGCTCCACGCAGCCTTCATATAAATATCTAATGGGAATATTACAAGGATTTTTTGTAGTATTTCTGGAAAAAATTGGGTCATTTTAAGGTTAATGTAGTATGTGTCCATTCTGTTTTATATTCTAGGTATATGCAGAAGCGAACCAAAGTACCTAGTCACACAACGTTCACCGCAAAACTTTTTCCATCTTATTACCACACACAGTACTCTTATTATTATTAGTACTACTACGACTCCTCCAACTACACACTACTGCCGTTATTAAGGAATGGAATTACGTATAATGATGGTGATTTCACCCTTTTTTCGCCCTTCTTGTCTTGAAAAAAAAAGAAGCTTCTTCCCTGTTTGCTTCTGAGTAGGCTCTCTGAACTACTACAAAAATATAGAATCATCACATATCACACTCATGCATATTACAAAATGCAGACCAGCCTCTCCACTAGGCCCCCACGCGCTTCATTCATGCATGCTTAAACATAACATGGGTGAAATCTTTTCCCTATTTTTGTCGTTCCGCATCTTTCACTGTCTTCCTGACACAGGCAAAAAAAGCAATGTCGTAGAGTATAGTACTAATAATAATATATGCTCTTAATACCATTCTAATGACATGAAAAACTCATAATATAGATAATAACAAAACTTTTTTTCTCTTGCATTTCTTTCCCTTTCATGCTTCCACGACAGTAATGTATTGGTGTAATGTGACTGACTGCAAAAGAAATTGCCGAGTGACTTGGGAAAGATGTCTTGGCTCTTTTTCCTCCTTCCCGTAACGAGTTCCTCAAACTTAGCACACGCACAAAACAATCCATATTTTTTACCAAGGAATATTATGGTCACCAGCAGAATCATAAGAAAATAAAAGTTTTCTACCAACTAACAATGTGCGCATATTCATCTAATGCAGTTATATCTCTGCCATCAGTCAGTTTTTACTATCATTATTAGAACACAACACGAGTATCAGGAGGATTGTTCGTGAGATTGTGGGAGAGCTTTCCTGAATATGCATTATTCTGGCTTTACGTGGCTGGCAGGCAGCTTCATGTTTTCTGTGTGTATTATTCATTACAGCATCAAAATGGGACGCATAGCTTATAGTCTGCACATTTGATGTACACTCCAAAGTATATCAGACTCATTCATTGTTTCGCTGTTACATTTTTTATTATTACGTCGTCTGGGCTGAAACCAGAAGACGCATTACTATATTGCATGCATAACAATAACACCACAGCAGCAACAACAACACAATTGAAGGACAAAGGGAATCTAGAAAAAAAAAGAGATCTTGCCCTCTTTTTTCTCTTCGCCTTCCACATTTAGTCTCCTTTGTCAGTCTTCATATTAATATAAAGTGTTTTTTCCAATGAAAACGGCTGGTGCTGCTTCTGACAGCGAAGACCCTTTCACTATAATACAGCCATTGTTGTAGATGTATTTTTTTATACGCGTATACATCTCTAAAAATGACCATAACGTAAGAAATGGTTCTGCGTATTTATTACTACTTTATAAACATAATAATATGCTGATAATGGTGATTATTAGTAACGTCTTCCTCGCAAGCTTTTGCTTTTTCCCAAGTTTTCTTTCTTGGACTTTCTTCGAAGAGAAGCCTCGTACAGATGTTGTGAAAGTTTTTCTTGGTTTATTATTTTAATAAATTGTTGAAAGTATTCCGCTCCTTCTGGCTTCCAATGACTTAATAATAATACCATGTATAATGTTCCTTGTTTCTGGTATGTATATGTATGCGCAAGAAGGGGAAAGCCACTGCTGCTGCTGCTGCTGCTGCTGCAGTTGCTGGTGAAGTTGTAGCACTTTCATATTTTTCATCTCATATGGGAATGGCATAATAATCATTCACGTTTAATGCCAACTCAAGCCGTTATTAATTGCCTCCAGCTAGGCGATCAATATTATAAGGCAATCTTCTCCCTTCTTTCTACCATTTTTTCCACGAAAATGGATGTTACTTGTTCATGCATGCTTCTTGCATTCTGAATACAGGGAAACACACAAAAAATTGGGAATAATAATATAATAATACAGAGAGGAGGAGGAAATAAAAGACGAGAATGGAATGGCATTTATTTTTACGCATGACTTGACTGCTCTTTTTCCAGTCGATTTTTACGAATAAAATGTTCTACTTAGTGCAGCTCTCTCAAGCTTCCACGTCTGCTCCTGTCAGTATCATATTCCATAGTAATACTCCACATAATAATATTCCTCGTAGGTTGTATAATTGGTAATGTATAATGCGTAATAGTTTCTTCGCATTCAAGAAATTCTCCATTTTTTCGATTTACTTTTTTCATGTGAGAGTGCCACTGCGGTGTCTGGAAAGGGCCTATAATATCCGAGGAAAATGTGAGGAGGAATTATGAAACGTAATGAAACTGTAAAGACGATTGCGTGAATATGTACTACTGACTAGAAAAAAAACTAATACGCTTGCACTACAGCACACGGGAAAATGAACTCATTTTCAGTGGAATATTGCATATTGCTTAGATTTTTTTCTGGAACGGTCAGTAGTAACTTTATGATCCTCCTTTCTAATAATATTAAAAATTAATTGCTTTTATCGGCCTCTGCCACATCATTTAGTTTTCATCGGATTAAGGAATTAATGCGGTGGATGGACCTCTCTTGACTATTTTTTGGCTTCCGTTTTCATTATTAATATCAAGGCTGGCGAGAAGCACCGGAAAAAAATGTTCTGTGTGCTATGGCACATGTTTCACTTCAGGAAAGATGGAACTTGCAGTAAGAAAAATCAAGTAAAAAAATCAGATGTTGTAAAAGTACGCTGCTTTTTTTCTCTCTCTCTCGTTTATATATTTTTTTCTGCTAATGTGCCTTGGCATTAATGAAGTAAATCATTTAGACTCACTCACAACTTTGGAATTCGTTGAAAAAGACCTAGGTATGTATGCTGTTCAGCGTGAACATTTCATGTAGGTAGTTTCGTATGTTAACCAAATTAGAAACGGTGGAAGGATCGTGTAGAGAAATGCTGGTATTATTATCATAATGCTCTTAGCACCACAGAGCATTAGTGAAATATTATGGTGCTATTATCGGCAAAGAATATTATAACTTCCATTAAAGCACACACGAATATAATATTTTATATAAGACGGTATAAATAACTGCGTTAATGTTATTGCTTAGCTATTGCACGAGGAGGCTTTCCCAGCGAAATGCAATTCAGCTTGTGCGAGTGTATAATGTGATGTATGCTTTCTCTTTTCTTGCGTTTGTGTGTCCGCATAGAATAGTCGCGAGACACTTCCCATGACACTTTCTTTTCTAACATCACACATTCACGTCGAATGCATACTGCCTCCGTTTTTCTTTAATATACTCAAAGGTTATACTAACATGAAAAACGTTAAAAATGTACTTGCCAACCTAGAAAACACTTTCGTTTCACAGAAAAAGGAAAGAGGATGTGGATGCGGTATGCAATATGTAGAACGTGAAGGGAAAAAATGTGAAAAGCTTCTTCCATGCATGCATACATGCAGCAAAAAATAGGAGGACAAAAATGGAGATAAAATATGAAAGAAGCAGAGAGAGAGAAAAAAAAATATAGGAAAAAAACTCAACGGTTGACACTCTCCAAAAAGACATCCATGACAGTCCGCCTCTTTCCTTTTCCCACTTTTCCCTCCTCTTCTATTCAAACCGCCTTCAAAACTTTTAGCGAATGAAATCCACCTTGGCCACCACCACCTCCACATTATTCTCACTTTATTCCTTCAACTTTCTTATGCAATTTTTTCATGACAGGAGAGAGAATATATAAACAAGAAAGATGGACAGGCAGTCGGGGAACTGTAGTCTAAAAACTCAGTCGAGTGCCACATCTATGCAGCCATTGTGTTGTAAAAGCATTTCAGACACTATATCTTACTATTATTGCCAGCAATGTATAAGAAAAATATATTCCAGCGAGAAAATAGGAGCAAAAGCATAACGAGCTCAAGTGCTCCTGTCAAATCGTCATACTCTGAACATTAGATGCATGGAGCATGTAGCAATATCAATATAAAAATGGACAGATAGAAAGGAGGAAAAAAGACAGCTGGAACTCACCCTAGAGCATCGAGCATAAAAAGTGAAAGAAAAAAAGGAAGTGGGCAAGCAAACAAGCAGATTTTACTACGACCACCACCATCACCACTCTCCATATTCCTGAAGAAGAAAGTTGATGTGAATGTGAATGTTGGCTGTGCCAACAGAGAAAATTGCTGTTGCAAGTTCCGTTCTCGAGAAAACAGCAGTCAAGTTCTTTATGGTGATAGCGATGGCTGTGGTGGTGGTGGAACTCATATTCCTATTATTATTATTATTATTGTGGATCGATATGACACTCTGAATTTTTTTTCGGCTTTTATCATAAAATATGCCGGTCTTGGAAATAAAAAAGGTATACACACAAAAACACATCTGAATGCCACATACTCGCGGAACTTTTTTCTGTTGCATACGCTTTTGGCTGATGTATCCTTCTTCACAAGACTGGGTGATAATGATGATGCCGATTTGGGATGGAAATTACGACACAAGGAGGAAAACTACAAGACATTCTTCCAGACGCATTTCTTTCATCATTTCACTTGGGTACACTTTCATATTTGAAGAATACAAGCGAGTGGGAATAATAGAGTGAATATGAATAGGTAATATTTTTATGTCCGTTATAAGAAATTCACATATAATGTATCTATCAAGTTTGTATGCTTGAGTGAATGAAATATTTTTTGGAAGCTGGATTGCTTGCCTGCTTGCTGCGTGGGTTCCGTTTGTAGATGTCAGTTCGTCATGTAAATAGGAAGGAAACCTTCTCATCCAGGAAAGACGGTACATAATAATAACAATAGTCATAATAAGCATACACATGAACAGACAGACAGGGCTCGACAGGCAGGCAACAACGTGGAGCGAGGGCTATCATTATACAGTCGTGCTCCATGCGAGGGAGGACGCTCTTATAGTTCATCTCCTCATCTCATCATCATTTCCACTTTGAGACGAAAAAAGTAAAGGGAAAGTAAAAGACGGTTGTGTTGGCACGTCTCCTGTAATAATCATCCTTCAGTTTTTTTTGTTTATTTCATTAGAAAGCAACAGCAGTACACGGAACTCTATGCTCAAGGAGAGGACGAAAAATAAGGGAAACAAAGTAGTTGACAGATAGCACACAAAAATATATTATCTATGTATGCAGTTGAAATGTATTATTATTATTATATTTTCTAACTGGAAGAGAGAACTTTTCCCTTGTTATTCAGGAATGAAGCTCTGGTAATAGTGATGCAGCATAATAGTATCTGCGAAAATGTGTGAGTGTGCCTGCTTTTACCCATCGGGGTTCATGAGGACTCTTATTTTTTAGAATTTGTTTCCTCCATTCTGCTCTTTCCAGCTTTGCGTCATTGTGAGACATCCTGACAGAAAGTAAAATGCCTCCATTCATTCATATGTATGTACAAAACTCTGAATATGTATAAAGAAACAAGAGACAGTAGGAAAATGTTAAATATAAATGTGTGTGTGTGTGTTAAGGTGTATTAATGTTTCAATATTATTATGATCCTATAATACATATAAACATAGGGATATGATATGTATGTAAACTACTAAAAAACCAGGACAAAAGGTACCTATCGTCTTTTGTATGTATGGTTGTGATGCATCGCATTATTATTACACACACAAGCCTCTTTCTTCCAGACAGAGACACACTCGTTCCTTTTTTTACCATGACTTGTATATACAAGATTACAATAGGAAAAAAATGTAATTTCATCACATCTCATCGCACCACCAATGGAACTGACATCAACGCGAGACATTTATAATATAGTATATTACATTTTTTTTAAAAAAAAGAAGAGGAACCAACGTCAAGTTTCCTGCGTATATTATAGGAAGGACCAAAAGTTTGTGCAAACGGGTAAAGTAATAATGACAATAATAATAAGGAGGAGAGGTAAAAAGAGAAGAGGTAATATAGTTATAAAAATGTAGAGGATGTTTTCCGTTTTGGCATCTAGTGAAAATGGATCACATCACATCAACATTTTCAACCAGCTGCAAGGAAAGTGAGTGGAAGTAGAAAAAAGCATCCTCACTCACTTTCTTGGCATAATATAGGAAACTACCTTTTACTACAATGCCTCCATGTTTCAAACTTCCACTATAAGACTCGAGGCTTCCTCCATTTATTATTATCATTATTTTAGAAAAATAGGCGTGCAAATACACATGAACATACAAGCAAGCCTGTCCGGCCACCCAGCCATCCAAAAGTTTAATTTGCAACAAGAATATTAATATGTGATAACACATCAACATGGGGATTTTTTTAAAAATCTTGAAATGATTGACAAATTGAAAGCCAAAATCAAAGTCAAAAAGCTTACAATACCTCGTTTCAACAAATGATTTGCACAATAAATAGTTCCTACCGTAATACTTTATGTATTCTTAAAATTTTCCATATTCCTCTTCTTCATACATATTACAAGTCATGTATTTTTTTGGATCTCCTCAATGTGAGCATGCTGGTATGCTTTGGTAGAAAGTGAACCCGAGCTGATATCGTAATATAATGTAGGTAGTGATATAAAAAAGGGAAGGATGATGATGAGAAGCGACGGACGGAAAGGAACGGTAAATGGGAACATCACTCATCCTTTACACAATTTTCCATAACTCATCATGAAAATGAGCAGTTCCGACACTTATGGAACATCATAATTCCATCCGCCCTAAAAAGTCACTCTCGTTCTCTCTCTCTCTTTTCTCTCCTTCTTGTAGCTCAACTCGGGAAAGATGTGAAGGAGAAAGCCTGGGGAATTCTAGCGAAAGAAAGAGAGGTACCCTCTTTTTGGTATAAAAAGCTTGTATAGAACTCCTGTATATTAGTGCATTGTTATATGTAAGAATATTCTGCCACTGCTGCCATGTCATGCTTTCAAATATATGAAAATGGATGACAGCAAATTTTTTGTGGTAATATGCCATGACTTTCGCGTTGCTCTGCTCCTCCGAGGAAAATGATATTTTACGTGAGCATTTTGCCTGCTAGATGAGCATTACATATTTTAATGGACCATTGTTAGATGCTGCCATTACATCATCCCAGACCACTTTTCCTAGGAAAATATAGGAAAAGCGAATGCCTAATATCATTTTACTAAAAAATGAAAAATAACTGCAGTGGTGCAGAGAATCTAGGGACATTATAATAAAAACTAAAGCACGAACGCGGAGGAGAGATGGTACTTTAATAAATCAAGCATTAAAGCCTGTGTTTCTGGGATTCGAAGAAACATTGGTATTTTCAAAATATGAAGGGAAATAAAACAATGAATAATAACTCAACAAATACATGGAATCTTATAGGGAACCTGAGGATTGTCAAGTGACGATTAATATTGACTAAATAAAGGAACCCACAGGCTAAGATTTTATTTTTATTGGATTTGTACTGAAAGTTTTCAAACTTCCTGAAACATTCAAATTTGAAGCGAGCTGTCATAATCAACTTCACAACGTGAAAACCCAGGCCATTTTTCATTCCAATTTCCAATTTTAGAGCAGTCTGACTTGTTTCCAATTTTAAACAATCTGCAACAAGTCAAATTTCTAAAAGCTCAGACAGAAAATTAAGCAACCTGAGTGCGCAATCTCACTTAAGTATATTCCTAAAATCACATTGAATCGTGTCATTCAAGACTTGGTCAATACAATCAGCTTGCCTGCATGCGCTTTACTAAATTGACAATATAAAAGGGTAACTTGAAATATTTTGCGAATATGTTTGCATGTCATCCTTCATTCACAAGTTTAACCTTTCAAGCCGATTCGAGTGAAACAAAGAATTTTAATTGGTTACATCGATAGTGGTTGCACTTGACAATAAAATTTAAGAGTGGCCAGATTTTCAACTCGACCCTTTTGCATGATTTAAAAAATTGTGCTCGATCCCAGGAAGTTGTGAACCCTTGACATACAATAACGTTCATACCAACTAAGATGGCAATCATCATGATAGTTCTTAATACATGAGCATCCCATTTATTCCTTGCGACATACATATTCCCCACAGATGCCTTTCTCATAAAATGTTTTAAAAAGGGCAAACATGGAAGCTTATTTTTTAAAAATGAGAACACTAGTTGAATATAGCTACCCAAGAGCTGAAGAGTCCCTAATTTACGTACACCTCATTAAGCTTTTTCTGATGAATTTGAGTAGAAAAAAAGAGCGAGAAGTCTACCTTAAATATCCATATGTGCAACAGAATAATCGGTCACTGCACATGTTTCAAAAATAAATAACAGGTAGGTTGTGTAGCAAAGCCATATTGAGTATGTGTAATATTAAGCCATAAAAATGAATCCCTTGACCTACTTTTTTGGTTGAAACCGAAAAGTTTATATTTAAAAAGGTCGCATTGTTGTTTTTACTCATTTTTTACTCATCCAAAAAAGGAAAAATACATGCTGCTCATTTTTTAAAGATCCTTTCTTAAGGAAATTACACTGCATCAAAGAAAACTACACAACAGGATATAATGCATAAGATGCACATAATATTACATAGGTAAAATCGTTTTATCATTATTACTCGATTTTTTTACAGATTTCAAGGTACTTTTGCTTACTCGCTTTTATTGGTAAAAATGAGGGAATCGAAGTACGGAAAATCCAAGGCAAAGAAAAAGGCAAAAACCGAGTGAGTACAAGCTAATACCAGCGTTTTTAAGGATTATACAATAATAATAATTCTAATGAGGTCGAGCTTATTAAATAAGAGACCCTTTTTATGAAAGAAAAGGGAACAATAACAGCAACTTGAATATGCAACGTAATGCAACTTTGTTAAGATCGATAGGTATTTTTGTACACAACATTCACTCTGTCCATATGTATAACCACATTTCTTTAAGTAGGTATGTTTTTTTACTTCTCTTGAGCGTCAAAGATTTTGGTGAGATAGGTCAGTTGTGATAAGTGAAGTTTTTAGGAAACAGACTGACGATGATTTTTACAAGAAGGCAAGAAGTACTGGGTAGTCAAAATCAGAAAAGTGACGGCTGTCTGTGATCGAAAAATTTGGAGCCGAGTTGCTTTAGGTTGGTTTATAGTCTGTCCTGTTTTTTTTCTTCAAATTTTATTGTGTTTAGATCTGGAGTGTGGGTATTGGATAGCGTAAATAAGTTTGTCCACATGCATATTCCACAGTTAGACAACAGCAAGGAAATGCATTTTTCATGCGAGAATGATTTAACGTGTATGTACTAATTTTGAAAAGATTTTCAAAGGGTGGGCCGATCCACAAAAGGATAATTTTGCTGCTCCGACCTATCCACTATATTAAGCATTACAATTCATCATTTTTTTCTACATTATCATTATAACTGTACATTGTAAGCTTAATATAATATTTTATATTATCTAATAAGGCAAGGGTCTCCACAGTAGGATAACTGTGGGTTGCTCATCTGCAGGAAATCTATTCCAGGAATTGGAATCA
>JAHZNF010002671.1:8589-23997 GCA_027744215.1 Troglopedetes dispersus
TTTTTTTTTCAAGTTATTTCATTTTTTGCTGCGCCAGACCAGACCTGTAAATAAAAAGTGAGCTATAGGAGCATCGGCAGTGCGCAACAACAGATTGCAAATGAGAGTTGTTTCCTTTTCATCTGGTTTTTTAAAAATGCATCTTTCATTCACTTTTGTGAATGTGTGTGGCACATGGCACGTGCCACGGAAAAAGCCTACACTTTAATAATACCATTGTACACCGTCTAGTTTGGGTCAAGAATGCACGGTGCACAAAATGCAACTCAGCTAAAAGTAATAATGCTACACGTTAGATTATATACCTACTGCATTACACATTGTTCAAACAAGAAGTTTTACTTGAAGCACGACACGAAAATAAAGATCCTTGTCTGTATCAAATTATTAGTTGCAGACTTCCGTTCGCTTTTAGACTTTGCTCATGAATGGACTGATGGACAGAGCGGAAGGTTGAAGGAGGAGGGTGGCTTGTTTAGCGTTTCCAAGTTTTTCAGCAAGGAAGTTGGGACTACTTTCAATGATACTTATTGCTCCAGCACCGACTGTCAATGAGAAAGTTCTTTTTGTGTGAAGTTGTATTTGGCAGTTCAGACCATTCAGTAATTTTAATGCATTCAGTACTTCGTTACGCACTTCCTTTCACCCTAATGGTGAACTTCCTCGAAAATGCCTTGTTTTATAAACGGCGGTGCAGATTCTTGATACGCTCCAGATTGTACTCGATTCGTGCGTACTTCTTTTTTGTAAAAGGGCTGTAATAATAACCTTCCAAACTGGCACTACTAAAATGCATACGATGGACTTTCATTCAAAATGCGTATTTATTTACTGGCTTATCTTAACAATCAAAACGTGGCGAGACGGTTGTGCTTATTTGATGCTTTTCTATTTGTAAAATCACGTCAACAAAAACGAGTTTGTCTGGACTGCACAATTGACTGAGCAAAAGGAAACAGTTCGTTTCCTTTCAGTGATTCTGGAGAAGTTGTTGGATAACATGAGCAGGAAAGGATTTTATATAGAAATGAAAAACTGAATTTTCATGAAATTTCTTCAAAACTGATCCCTCCTGCAAAAAAGCTAATTCATGAATGCACAACTTGAAAGGGGACTATACTATGCTGATGTATTTAATTTGTACATTTTTATAGTGTATTTTTTTCAAGGTTGCATTATGTTGTCTTTTTAAATAAAAAATCCGTTGCATCAGGTCTGACATGTGTAAGCTTTGCCATCACTCCCGAGAATTTTGTCCTTCTCACCTTCTCACATAATCCACGGAGAGCTTTTGTCTTCCACTACTACTGTTCCTTCATCGTCTCATTCGTATAGACATTCTTTTTCATTGTGTTGCATCAATTTGAGAATGTAAGAAACTCCTCTGACGGATGACGACATACTTTTGGTCATTCCACAAAATCTCCCATTATCACTGCTCCTGTCGCTGCAATGCGAGTTCCTAATATTTAATGTCACCGTGACTAGTAGGCCATCCCAAAAGTTCACGTTGTGAGTCGAGACACGCTATAATTTTGTATAAATCCATCTTTGTTGTGCAATAATGATAATGTGTATTAAAGCTATCCCTTCTTCCTCTCATTGTGAAGACATGTTAAGGCAAAAGGCATTCACTAACATACTACACAGCATTCTTTAACTTGCTGCGAGTGCTTTGTCGACTAGTCTAGTTTACACAGGAATTCTTCAATGAAGCTTTTTCGACTTTTTTGTCTAAAAGGCACATACACGGATGTGTGCCAAGCTTGTGGGAGAAAAGAGGATTAAGAAAATTGTCAGCTTAATGCGACTCCTCGCTGCTCAAGTTGGTTTCTATTCTTCTCCAACAGCAATACAAACAGTTAACCTGTGTACCTATCTACTCAACCGAACCCATGTAATAAAATATTTACGTAGCTATTCGCAATAAAAAGTACTGAACTCACATTAGCAGCATGAACAATCATCTGAAACACGTCTTCCCCCACTCTGCTTTTACCAAATGGCTGAAAGATCTCTACACTAAGAGTAAAGCACAAAAAACCTTCATTAGTTAAATGCTTCTTCGTTGTGTTTCTTGCTCTTTAGTTTTGTGACAAAAAGTTTGAGAAAATCCTGTTGCCTTCTTTCTTGCACTAGTCCAACTTACCATCCAAAAATAAACATCCGGAAAGGCAGCACACAACTATATTCCACGTAAACCAAAACATTCCTGAACTAATCATCATTTACTCCTCCATCCAACCTAATGTAGTATTTCTATTCATGGTGAAATCCATCCTTGAACCTGCCTCCTTGTTCTATCCACGAGCCTCTTTATTCCCTCTTCAACCCAAAGTCCATCTGAGAGACTTTAAGCCCCTCTTCTCTCGACTGTTACAATCCACCTCAAAATTCGAGCTTCCTAATTCACAATGTGAAGAAATAAGGAAATTCTTCCATACAATGATCTTTCAAGAGGGAAAACGAAAATCAAGTAAGCCGTTGGGTCAAGCTCACCGACAAATTTAATACTCTTTAGATTTCAGCAGAAGAAGTGGCAACGCAATATAATTTAAGGAAGCTGTGCAACGTCATTCAAACTTGAATGCCATCACAATTCTCGAAGAAGCAGTTTAACTGAGCAAATCATTACCGTTTTATAACTCTACCACTTATTCCTCATGTAACTACTAATATGCCCATACGAAAGCTTTGAATGTTTTAAATCGACCGAGGAGCTTTGTCCGCTCAAACAGCTTTGAGATGTCGTCGTCCGTTTCCCTTCTACAAAAATTCAGCACTCTATACTTTTTTTCTCAACAGTAAAATTGTTCTCATGCGATTCCAACATTCCAGACACATAGCACGACGGTATAAAGTATTCATAAAAATTATAGGCATACGAAAGGAGAGAGAAAAACGGATTTGCAGAAAGCCTTTGGAGAGCCACTTCCATTATGGGTTCATTCAAAATGTTTCATGATTCATGTCTCTTCGTCCTACTCCTCCTTTATAGTAATAGTGATCCAGAAAGGAGACATTGAAAATACAAACAGACTACATGCAGACACGTTGTAATATTGTTTGCGATGAAAAAGTACGTGGTGATGGTGGTGGTGGCGGTGAAGTGGTATAAAGTTGTATATAGTCAGTAGCATTTAGAGAGCTGTTGATGTCTCTTTCAAGCTTTTCACTACCATTTGCTGCTGCTGGAAAAAGAGTTGCTCATTTCAAATGGCAAAGGCAGGCATAGAGGCAAAGAGCAGAAATGGGATAAAAAGACACACAGCTTTTGTACAACAGCTCAGCCGAGAGTTTCTGCTGTTGGCTTTATAGGGTATATGCATGAAGTAGTAAGTATTATTCGACTTCTTTGTGGCTTTTTGTTCTCTTGGATTCCAAACATGTTGCCTGCTGCTGCTGCGCCTTTATTTCCCTTTGAATAATGTGCGACGACAACGAGACTTGGAAAAAGAAGAAAGCATCAGTCAGAGAATGTACTCTTCTAAACTATATAAATATTCACATTTGTAAACGTACCAGAATGTAGATTTGAGCGAAGTTTGCAAAAAAGAAAGACTGTGTGCGTGTTTATGTACTTACATGGGATTTGAGCAGGCATGTCAATATCAAACAACACGTGCTTGCTCTTACAATTTTAATATGTCTGTTCCAGCACAATTTCAAGGCAATGAGTCGTGATGTGCCGCTTATACATACAACAGTGTCTGATAGGATAGAATCTCGCTGGCTGGGTGTATTATTTATTGTGCTCGAACGAAAGGATATTTTGTAACTACAAAATAATCGTTTGTTTCGATTAAATCCGTTATACTTTTACGGGAACAAATTGATACACAAGATGGTAAGGAGGATACAGTTCAGGATTCCTGCAACATTACTTTGCGTTAGAGACACTCAATTTGATCAAGATATTTTTCGCATAAAATTCATATCATCTCTGCCTCGCTTGAGTGAACTTTGAAATGCTGTTCTGGAGCAAGGCCGTGCTTCTTCTACTTCTGTCAAAAGAATCCTTCCACTCCTTCGTTTTCTCTGTTCCACTCGTGAAGAATTATTTTGAAAGCGGCACAAGAGAACTAAGAAAGTGAGAGGAAAGTGGGAAGAAATGTGTTCCAGCGAAAAGTTTGTGAAAGCCGTATTATATATTGAGCTGACGAAGAAACCTGAGAGTGGAGGAGGAGGTTCCATATGGATAGGGTGAAATGGTGTGTGCTTACTGCTGTGCAATGTGCAAGCATGCATGCATTCATTCATGGTTCAATCCGAGAAAGGAATCTAGGCAAAGTCAAGTCAGCAAACAGCCATTATGTACTTCATGCAAATGTATATGTATCTATCTATACATTCACTGGAGAAATTGTTCAACACGTTCCTCGAACGCAGAGTCCAACACGCGGTGATGGCTGTGGCATGAGTCCTGTTTGCTTTGCTTAACTTTAACTTTGGCAATTGCCAACAGCACCATTTCGCAGGGAACACTAAGGGCAGTACAGTAATAGAATTTTGTATGTTAGTCAGCGGTGGTGGTGGTAGTAGTTTTCAACTGCAGAAGAAGCCAAGACAAGCGAGCAGTTGACTTTTGGCTAAATAGGGCAATTTAATCCTAGTCCCAATCTGCTGTCATCTCAAATTATCCTGTTCACTGACTATGAGTTCAACTTGTTCTGTTGCTTGCCCATATTATTCCGTACGAGAGTTGTTATGTGAGGCAAGGTGCCCAAGTCACTCCAGCTCAACTATAAATGTGGACCGCTGGAGAAATAATAACGCACCTATATAGGCATCACCATGCTTAGTTAACTTTTCAACCATGTAAATATTACCATTTGGATTTTGGAGTAGTAGTATGCAATAATAATAATAATATCTCGTTTTTTCCTCCTTTCATTGCTACCCTGGGCATTTGCTTTACTACGCTGCATTCTCTTCCAAAGAAAGTTATGTGAAATTTAGAGCGGAGAGCGTAATATGGAAATGATATAATTTCCAGAGAGCGACTTTATAGTTGCAGCAGTCACAACATGTGGCTCATACACATCATTATTGTCACGAAAGAACAAAAGTATATTGCGCTTATTTCAACAAGCCTTGTTGGAACTAGGACTTTATCACTTTCTGTTATAACATCATCTAACGATATAAATGCAATATTTTTACAGATAGGGCAACACGATTTCGAAGTTATAAGCCAACTTGAACTCAAAACATGTTTTCCATGAACGGGAAGTAGTTAAGCTATAAGTCTGTACAACAACTAAGTTATATATTTTTATCATATTTTTTCATTCAGATAGAGGGACGCGGGTGAAATTGTACATATTGCAATGCTCTTGAATGACTGGATTAGTTCGATCACATAATGTAGGTTGAAATCCAGCATGAAAAAAATATATTTTATGGTCTTGCATATGACTACTGGGCATTTGACATAAATACTCTGCTCCATCCTCAGTCTAATGGTGGACTAATGCAATCACCCATTTGATTCCATGCACATAGTTGACACAGTTATTCGCTCATTTCAATAGAACTTCCTCCAAAAAATTTTTATGACACAATCTACCCTCCGCTATATTGAAGCCATCAACCCCGACAAATATTCTTATATACATTGCAGCTGGTTTTTATTACATTTTCAAATTCAACTCGATTGTCGGTATATTCGCAGAATAGGAAATCTTTCGGATGTGTAAGACTCAAAATATGCAGCAGGAACAAAGCACGAAATAACTGCACATTTTAGTGAAAACAAACCTAATATAAGGTTACGTCAAATATGAAATTGGGATCCCCAACAACAGTGAACTCGCCGCAGTTTGAATTGAATGCATTGAATAAGTGCTATATATGTTTTGCAAATTTTTTTTACTAAAATCAATTCACTCGAAACACAATGAATGTAAGCACAGATACCCATACTCCCCGTCCTCTCTAGTCTAAAACTATTTTCAAATGCTTCTTCCAAAATGTCTAGGGATGTACTACGTGTGGTATGTGGTCCTTTTCGATTTTATTCCATGTGGAATTTTTGCACACAGCACAACCATCACCTCTTGTTCGGACCCTAAATCCAGTGGCGACCGTGTTATAACGTGCATTTCAGATTCTTTTGGTCTTTTTTTTGGGTGACCCGATGCTCGAAAGCAAAGAGTTTTTTTTCTGAGACGGGAATGAGTTTGGCTTGGTTTGGTTTATTCACTTCCTTCCTAGTTGTGGCTGGCAGGGGAGCACCCTTCGTTTTCCAGGGATGCACAACAACGTGACAACGAAAACGCCATGTGTTCCTGTATTTTTCCTTTAAATTTTCCATGTCATGGGCATACTCACCAAATGGGTTGTGCTACTACCGCCAGGCCACAAGCAAACCTGGTAATAATAATGCTCATTCAGTAGGACGGCCAGCAGCAGCAGCCCACCAGGCAGTCTACTGATGGTAAGGAAGAGCTAACGAACTTGTACAGAATGCCAACACACATGCATGTGAAAGTCATCCTTTGCCTTGTTAGTCAAATGTTGGGTTGGATCCAAGATTATCACTTATGGGACTCATCCAGCCATAATAATGAGGCTAGGCTTTTTTTGGTTACTTGTCCCTCGTCCCAGCGAAAAAGAATAAATATGTACCTTTCCACCCTTGTTCTGAAAGTAAATAGTAGTTATCTAGGTCCGGAACTTGTGTATAGAAACCTTTTTCCTTCCTCCCACAGTCACAGCGTATGATAAGAGAAAAAAAATTATAGCGATTGACATTACCTCCATAAACTGCAAAAAAAGATAAGTGGTGGCAGGTTACAATTTTTTGTGATTGTATGAGTCGGGAAAATATGGTTCGTTGCATTTTTCGGTCTAGTTTTGAGCAAATACATAACCATGCAGTCTACTGAAATTGGGGTACACAATTTTTTTTCTAAAATCATCCTCACGAATATATGCTGCATGTAGCATTAACCCATATTGTAAAGAACACACGAAGAGGGAAACAATGACCAAGACTCGTAATAATACACGCTATTTTTATGCATGCTGATTCAATACAATGTGTGCCATTCCACGATTACTATTACAACTGCACAATCTACCCTTTTTGTACGAAAATTGCAATTACAATTTCCATAAGGAGTGCACGTTACCAGCCACCCATTTATTTGCAAGGATAGTTATACGTTTGAGTAAGTGACAGAAGAATAAAAAGGAAATGGAGTTAAATGGGCAGTAAAAAGTGGAAGCAATTGCCCAATTATGTTCTGCTTAAAATGCCATGCTGCAGAGAGACTCAGCCTGTCTACAAGACTGCAGCACACATATGGCTGATGTGAAGATGATGTTGATGAGTAGAATTATGATGAGAATGGAACTTCACTTTTGACAAATTTGTTCTTTAATTCATTCCATTTGGTTAGATCTCGTTATTATGAACATGTGTGTATACTGATACTGTTTTTTCTTCTTTTAAACTTTATTTCGCTCTTTCAGTAGATCCCATAAACCCTGAAAGAAAGATTAAATGTAGAAATTAGAAAAAAAAATCCATGAAATGTTCTGCATTGTTGCAAATCTCATAAAATGTACTTTATGTTTTGAATGTGAAAATACGGATTATTTGATCCCGTTACTTTGAGATAGCCATACTCACGCTGAAAGTATTATGTTAATGAATGAGAAGATTGTAAGGAATTGGTTGAAATACTTCAGTTGTCTTCTCAAGTGTGTCGGAAGTCTAATAATTATGCTGTAAAATTTAGTTTCTGTAGAAAAGTGCCTGTAACTTTCAGCCTGTAAATAAACATGATTACTTACATACAACAACAGAAGGAATCGGATTGTTTGTTTACACCACGATGTTGGATTGATCTGGCAAATATGCTTTGCTTGGCGATGTGTTCATGTGGGAACATCATATGGTGCATGACTCAACACTGCTAAAAATTGCAATCACTGAGGACCATAATGTCTAGATAAAAATTGTTATGAGGACCGCAAGAATATGTGCTGGCACGCGGGATATGAGTGAACATCAGCAGCAATCGCGGCTTGACTGAACTTTGTTATCAGTTTTTTTACACACAAGCCAACAATGAAGTAAGAATTTTGTGTGCCTTTAGCTGACTTGCTTTTTTATCTCAAAACGACCACATTGTAGTAATCAGAGTTACCACTTTACCAGTTGTCTGACAATGTGAATGTTGCACTTTTTCGCATATCCAAATATCGGGAATAAAATTTTATGTCCACATTTGAGTCTTCCTCTTGTCTCTACACCAGATTGCAGTTATTACGCAAATTAAAGAGCTACGTACTGAATAGTTCTGTTTTCATTATGATATTAAGCGCTTATAATTGGCCCCTGAACGTTAAAATAGCAAAATCAATAATTGCAAAGGTATTCTTAACAGCCTTGGAACCGAATTATAACAGTCTGTGGTATAATATGGTAGGCTTGATGGTTACTTTTTGTGAAATATAAAAAATTCAGTTGGTAATTTTAGTACTGTGCTGATTACTTGAGCGTATGGTGAGCCTGGAGCTTATTGTTGACTTGGACTCTAAGCATCACAATTATAATTGAACAGTAAGCAAATTGCTCATGTAACGGGAAACAAAAATTCTTGTTTTCGCTTGGATTTTACTGTTATTGGGAAGTCAGCTAATAGACATCTTTTAGCAACCAATTTAGTTATCCCACTAGTTTAATTGGCTTCATCTTTAAAACTTCACTCACACCTCATCGTTAATTGCACAATTTTGATTGATTGAATATACCCAGTTTTTTTTAAATTCAGATCACGTATGGAATCCTCCGGAATGGGCCCAACCAAATCGAAATGTGATCCGTTATCTTTTCGTGACAAAATTCTGTAGGTTTGCTTACAACACTTATTTTTATAGAGATGCATTGCCATCACTCGTCTTCGATAGAAACGTCAGTAGTACAGTTTTATGTGGTTTCTTCGGAACATTTATTTTGTCTGGTCGACTGTCGACGTTGGTGTTCAATCATTCTCAATCGAAAAGCTTTTTTATAGTTATTTGTCGATGAGTAACAGGATATAACCAGGAACACGGCAAGTTGCACTGTTGAATTTTTAAAGTTATGTTTCACAAAAGCTATAAATCGGTTCATGGCTACCATATAATAGTATCATCATTATTGGCAGTGCCTGTGCCACTGTTGCCACCACAAGCATGGACAATAGAAAAAGTAATTGGCAGCAATGCGTTATGGCTGTTGTTATCTAGACCATGCGAAATGACAACCTAGCTGTAGTGGTTCACCAAAACATTGGTTATAAAACCGACCTCCACAAGTGCACATAAATGATGGAGGATTGAAACTAATGAAAGAAAAAAAAGGCTATCGAATTTGAAAATTCTAGAGAGAAAATTATGATTATAGTGAAGCTTAGTAACTGTACTGGACCTATCGCCAATTTCATGGTTTTCAGTATCATTGGAAAAAGGAGTCGGGAAAACAATGACCGCAAATAGATATTATCGTGTTGTGAAAAGCACTGAGCAAAATTGAAACGGACCTGCATGGCTTTTTTATGGCTCAATCCGCAGTCATATTATGTCCACTCGAAAAATGGGGTAACCGACCGAGTCCTTCGCAGTTGTGTTTAGCAAATAAAAAATTACTTGGTTCACGGTAGGTCCTTGAGTTTCCTGATTTTGTTTCATGTTGGGTCGTGAATGAATAACGAGATGTGTTGTTCCTGTCACTCGATCATATAACTTTTATATCAGTCATGCTTGTAAATAAGGCAGCAGCTACGTGAAAATACTTTCAAGTTTGGCTTATCCAAGTCAAAACCGTCCTAACCAGAAAAATCACACAAACAAGAGGAAAGTACAAAACGTGTCATATGTATAATGCACACTGATTATTTGCGACTTGTGAAGTTTCAATACAATACAAGTTACATTTTTTTCCTGTGTCCATTAGAGGCCCACTTTTTTCGCAGTGTCATTAGCAGTCTCATGTTCAAGTTGCTAATAACTGTGGTAAGTAATCTTGTCTTTTTTCGTGGGTACTTGCTCGCGTTTCCTCGACATTTCAAAATTGCAACTGGCTAACTTACCAACATTTTTTTTATAAAAAAAAACTAAAAGTGTGGGTAATTACATCGTTTGCCATTGCTACCGCTATTCCACTTTTTAGTAAAACATACGAACGGACAACTATTACCCACATTCATTCTTTTCTTTCTCTCATTTCTTTCAGTTTTTTTTATCTCAAGTTCGTTACGTACACCCACTATTTTGGTAGAGAGTAATGCACAAGATCCATTTAGTTTTTTTTGTATGTCTTTGGAACACTTGGCTTCAAGTTTTGCTAACCAAGTACACTCGGTGATGAGATGGTCGTTCGTCCCCTTTCTTAATGGTGACAGTAATGGGTTTTCAGCTGTTCATTTTTTCATCTTTCCTCGCCTCCCTCTCCCCTTTTCCCAGAGAGTTTGCAAAGCAGTTATATGAAAATGATGGTAATGATGAGCACCACGACGATGATGATAATGTTGGTGACAAAAGAGTAAAAATACAGGCAAAAATGCATAAGCACGGAATAATCCTTTTTGTACAAACAACCAGGGCCAGGACACAGGACTACTTAGAATAACGAGACAATTTTTTGGCGATTCCTTCTCAACAACTACAACTAGACTCCCACGGCGGGAATGACGAAGATGAGGACGTGTTGTAGAAAAAAGTGTAACTGCCAGATCTAATTGCATCATGTAACATGACGGTTTTACAACCAAATAACCAAAAACCTGAGCTGGACTGGCCAAATTACTAATACACGATTGCTATGTGGGGGCTCGTCCACTTTTCATATTTCATCCTCCTAATGCCTCCCGTGTGTAATTGTGTTTGTTTTTACCGTTCGTATTTGCACATAAATCATCTATTGAGACTGTAAAAAAGCAAGGCAAAAAGGAATCTGAATGATGTATGAACCCACTTGTAAAAAGTGACATTCATTCTAGTTGACAAAAATATCAAATTGCCCGCTCGCTACACACTCATATCTTACCATGAGCAATTTTACTTTTACAAATTTCATGGTACCATTTTGCCAGAACCGTAATCGGAGAATTGGTGATTCTAAGGCTTACGGTGGAGCTTAATTGCCACGTGTGTGTTTGTGTGCTCTTAAAAACGAGTTTCTTCAACCTATTCTATTTCGAAGGCACCTTCCCAAGTTTTCTGCTGATGTACTTCTCTTTTAGTCTATATTTTACGTAATGTCTTTCTCCGAAGTAATTACGGTCCATAATTGCATATTATCTTTCGTTTCCACCTATATGTGTCCTCTGATAATAAGTTTGAAAAACACTCATATGCAAACTTCAATTATAATGAATGAATTAGCAAAAAATGGAAACAAAGGGGTGGACAGAAACACGTTACTAGCATTACTGATATTTCATCACTATATTGCACGCACATAATACATAGTTCATGGAAGAAAGAGCTGGTGAAATTCGACTACTGCGATATAATCATTGAAAAAAATTTCTTAATAAAAATTGATATATTCATATATCATCAGTGTGAGTGAGTACCCAAAGGGACTTTCCAGTTTATTAGAAAAAAGTATCAGATGTAGGAGAACATTACTACACTACAGTACACATCAACATAATTGCTGACAGCTAGCATTCCTAACGGGAATTGCGTCGTACAATTGTCCCGTCCGTGTTCGAGTGAGAACTCATCGTGACAGCTCTTCACTCAGGTAGTGATCATGTCGGTATTATTAAAACTGCGGAGAAATTTGGTTTTAGCAAAGCTATTATTTTCGAACTGTATCATTACCTTCATTGCAGTCTTGGAAGACGACTCGTATGAAACTAATGTTCTGAAATGGATCTATGATATGCTCTAACAATTTCTGTTCTTACCTCAGTGTAGGAAATTTTATGAATTATTATATTTGTGCTTTAAGCACGTGTACTAAAATTAAAATTAAGCAATACTACTACATATAAAACACGTTTAACCGAACCCGTTACCAATAAAGTAAAAATCTGAAACATGAAGCTAAATCCAAGGAGTGAAAATTGATACTTGTCAAAATTTCCCTCTTTCTTGTTTGGCAGAGTAAACGATCATATTATTGTCAATTATGCTGCAGCGCGTAGAAATACTATTGAGCAAGCTTTGGTAGTAGCTTTGTCCTCACTCGAAATAATGGTACTGCTGCCTGCGTGAATAAATTCTGTGAAATAATAATATATCTTTGAGGTATGTGGAGTGAAGGAAGCTTGCCAATTTTAAAAATTCAATATCGCATTCATTAAGTTGTCAAATAAATATATGATAAGGTAATCGATCGATTCTTTGGTCATTCTAAACCGTAGTCAGTAACTTTCAGGATATATTTATCATAATTGAATGGACCCAAATCACTTTAAACTTGCATTAATACCCCACTTTCTGATATGTATTTATTCTCTCACAGGTATTTACTTTGTCAATCATAAATTACAGCTTATGACTTGTGAGATTTTACCTCTTTTCAGGCATGAAGGGTTTTGGGCAATTAAATGCAGAACCGTTTGATAATTCATTTCATTAAATCTGTACTACCTAAATAAGTGTGGGCATTGAGTGGTGTGTTTTGCCTGTTCATCATAATGCAATTCTTTAACAACAAGTAGTTCTCAGTTCTAGCTAGATGACAGCCGACAGGATAATTCAATTCTCAATTTCTTCTCATATATTCGCTTTGAACACAAATACTTTCAATGTATTCGGTTGAACATAACAGTATCACACCCTTTTATTAGTGACAAGTTCCGAAGTTCTTATGATTTGATTTAAGAATCCTTTAATCCTCTACCGTCATTTGGGCAATCTCAAGCATTAAATCCTTCAGAAAACGTGATATGTATGGAGTAACAAGCACAGGAGAAATAACTCGTCTATGTATTTTGTGTAAAGGTTGAGTAGATAATCTTTCACAAAAAGTATTAAAATCATATACATTACAGAAGCACTGGCACTAGTACTAAGAATTCATTCATTCACATCGAAACTAATACAATACTCACATGATGGGTTTTACTACCCTTCTCACTTCTCATTTATTTGGTAAACAGAAATATACATAGAATGAAGCCAGCTCTGAAGCTCTAAATCCGGATAAAAAACTTGCCCGCAGCATTTAGCGGAGCTTTAATTGTGTTGTGAGAGAGGAGAACAAAAGGAATGCATTTTTATCATGACAAACAGTCGGTCTTC
The DNA here is from genome assembly GCA_027744215.1 of Troglopedetes dispersus. Lineage (NCBI taxonomy): Eukaryota > Metazoa > Arthropoda > Collembola > Entomobryomorpha > Paronellidae > Troglopedetes > Troglopedetes dispersus. Next base: position 21,844 of record JAHZNF010002671.1, read on the forward strand.
TCGTAGACATTTCTCGGATCTCAATATGCAGATAATAATTCAAGCTATGCCTACTAAAAACCTGGGGACGACCTAAACAAATTTTTCTTTTTCGATTTTGTTTAAACGTAATATTATTATTTAACCGCTTTCAACTGACTGGTAGGTAGTCCTACCACTATCGACTGCCATTTGGTGTATATTTGGCTACTTCACACGTGTGACCGAGCTAGATAAAGTGAGTTTCTTGTTGTGTCCTCCTGCTTTATGGGAAAAAAGTCTTTCATACAAAAAGAAAGGAAAGTTTCCAAGCGTGAAAGGCTGCTGTATTTAATCATACATAAAGGAAACCAATGAAAAATGCAAGTAGGTAAATAGGTACCAAGGAATTTGATAAAATATTTTCAATTAGCGTAGGTATGCATGCTTAGATATGGGAAAGAGTGCTTTTGATACCGGCAATCACATTTATAACTTATTCTGTTATAAATTAAGGATTACCTTCATCCAGCGAACAATGAATTGAATCATTTTCTTGCTGCAAATTGAAAGAACACAGTGTATTCTTTCATTCTTTGAACCTTCCTGGCATTTTTAATGATGGTAAATATATTTTTCGTTATTACGCAGTGTCCACCTCAGATGCCTACGCCAAAAGCTAGCCCCATCAAGGTCCTCCTCGGACGAATGTGCAATCTATCTTGCTCATTTGTAGAGCCTTCTGTGTCCTTTTCAGACTTTTTGAAATTTGTGATTAGTAAGGTGATCATTCTGATCAAATTGTATAGAAAATATTTAACGAGGAAGGTGGATTTGTGTGATGTATAATAAAACTCAAAATAAAGTACACATTGGGCGAAGGAAACTGATACCGAATCCTTTACAGAAACTGAGATGGGGATAAACTCTTTTATGCCGCTTCTACTTTTGTTTGTGTGATGATGATGCTGCTGTACCTTCACATAATTCTTTTGCTTCATGGGATAAGCCTTGCATTATGCTATAGAATATCATCGTCATTACTCAAATCGTACGTATTCCTACGTCAGTATTCTTAGCCAATTCATCTAGCTTACTATCAGAAAAAGCTGACAAAATGTTACATAAGAAAAATTATGAGGCTTCATCTCCTTTCATGGGATCCGATTACGCCTATGTATCAACACAGGGAAGGAAACTATCAAGTATCAACTTTCCTGCAACAAATGAGGCATAGTTGCGTGAAGCGCTTAATTGAATTGAATAAAAATTATCTACATTCTTAAAGGCAGATACACACCTTCCGACTTGTTGTTTCTCTGTTAAATCTTAATTTTTGGGAGCTTGTACAACATATTCTATACACTCTACTTAAGTAATATGTTAATGTAAGAACGTTCGGTAGAATTGAAATTGAAACAAAGATAACATTCGATTCATATATGGCAATTCTTTTTAAAACTCATGTTACGTACTTATGTAAGAAGATGATGTGTAATCCTAATTCCTTAAGTACATTCATTTAAAAAGCCTTCTCTCCGGAAAATGTGAGAAACCCGTACCAAAAATGCTCCTTTATTATCTGATATTCTTTACTTAGGCGTGTGCTTTCAGACTAAAGTTCCATACTTGCCAGATTCTAGTAAGATAAACATAGCGAAAGGGATAAAGAAAAGGCACACTTACTATTTTTGTTGTATTCTGTGAAACAATAAACTTCCTGGTTGAGTCAGCAACAGTAGAGAATGTGGGATTCAAGGAACTACGCCTATTTCCCATTGGAAATTTTCTGTTAAAGTGAGTAAGCTGAACCATGAATAAACTGACTACACACAACCCTTCCCGTCTCTAATGTTGTTGGTTGGTGCAGAAAGTGATGAAGGGTTATGTAATTTTGACGAATGTATTTTATTCTTCTACATGATATGAATCAGGATTCGTGTAACGTGAAATGTACACATTAAATTTGTTTGTGCACACAAACTTACTTTCATGACTCAAACTTACTTTGAGCATAGTTATGAATGATTTTGGGAATGCGAGTGCTGGGAAAAAATGCTCACTAAACTGAAAAGTCAAGTGTAAATGTGCTGGTAATAATGATAGTTAAGAAGAGTATTAACAAGAGAATTTTCCCACAGATTCGACCCGGTTTTCACAAAAATTCTTACTTCTCAGCTTTGCTCGTTGTTTCCC
>JAHZNF010002672.1:0-16032 GCA_027744215.1 Troglopedetes dispersus
TTGTTTAGTGTGCCGCTGAAAAAGAAAGTATAGTTTTTCATGTTTCACTGACCATTATCAGTAGACCGTTTTCCCCAAGCCTTATCCAATTTGTTCCACGCTGCTCGCTTTCCCCAGGAACCTTTCAGATTGCTCCATCCCATGGTGTGGCCGGCGGCACGTTTTCCCCACGAGCCTATTCATAATTTAAGAGATTCAACATTAAAGCCATCTTTCATAAGACCTGCAAAAATTTCCTTAAAGCGTCAGGATCAAATTTACGTCAAACTCTTATTCTTAAAGATGAGCGTCATATCTGTCAACTAAATTATAAATGCAAGTTAAGCTAATCTTTTGTGGTATCAATTCAATCATACACGCGGACCTCCAATCTAATGTTACAAAGTATTTCGCTGCCGAACTTTAACAAGATACTATATAATCCTAAATCTCACATCCGAGGAGTGACGCAGACAAACTCGGACAGACATTGTGTTATCACATAAATTTTCTCAGCACAAAGTATTTTTAGCTGGAAACAGCTTAAAGGCTAACCTAAATATTCCCTTGCATGCATTCCCTTCTGCATACTTATTAAGTTTTCATGTGAATCGAATGTGATGATTCCCAAATAAGATAAACCCCTTCACAATCCATCATCATGAGCAGCAGCGTGGCTATATTTAGGAAAAAATGTTAAATCTAGCCCGAGTAAACTGAGTTACACTAGACAACAGGTTGTCTCGCTTCTCACCAAGAGCGGGAGTGTGCCGCATGCTTTCACTCGTGATGTAATTGGCGCACATCCAGTATAATTTACGACTAGCCTTTGGGGAGAAACTGAAAGTGGTCTGAGGTGGTTAAGAATATAATGACATCAAAACTTTCCAGTTTCCAACCAACCACTTCACTTTCCCAACACGGCCAAGTTTTTTCACACTTTAGTTAATAAAAGTGAGATGAGAATATCCGTACACGTACTTCTAAAAGACCAAGGGATGAATTTGCAGCATGACGGGTATCACCAGATTTACTACAAGGGCAGAAACTGGCGGCACAGAGGGGAATGTGAGTAAATAAGGAAATTGTCTGATGATTGATTCATCACTGGCGTTTCCGCATTCTATTTTAACGTGTGCAGCTTTTCCCAAATAATTTACTGTCAGGGTTGGTTTTGTTGATTTGGTTTTACAGCTATTTACTTATATCTTCTCTGAACCCTCGTCAAAATGATTTTTTTGTTGATTGTATGTATGGTAAAAATGTAATACTTGTTTGAAGTAACAAATGTTTGGTAAACTTAATTTCAAGTTATTAACACAATCAGTGAATCACATTTGCTTGTGCTTAGTCTAAGGTAACACTACTTGGTGGAATGGTGGTTGTTGCTCATAAAACTAAAAAAAACAAGTTTACCTAAAAGTGCAAGAAATAATACAAAGTGTCACACTTTGACAACTTATATACATACGTCAACACTAGAACATTTTTTTTTGTTTCAGTTGAAGCCTTGAAACCAAGACCATGAGCTGAGTAATGGTAACGTAAGGGGAGATTGGAGCAAACAAAAAGTATTTTCCATTTTACTTTCTCTTACTCACACCTCCCTCAAGTTTCACATGAGATCAGCCTCCAGCTCTCTCACTCTCTTCTAAAATGCTCATCAGTGTCTTTCGCGTGGGCTATAGACGTGTCGTTGCTGTCTTTAATTTGATCTAATTAAATTTTGTTTGTAATTAAAACGAAATTGCAGACGTTTTTACTACATTCCCTATGCTAGCTGACTACAGAAGCTAACATAGTTTCCCAGGTTGCCACATTCGTAACCTCGGTCGAATTAAGGGCTTTAATGGATTTTTAATGTATTGTATTGTAAAGATAAACAATGTCAATGTAATAAAACAATACTACACGCACTAAGTGCAACGGCTCGGCTCAAGTGCGGACCATATGGTCGCACAGAAAGGTAGCGATCTAACTGCTTAAATGACCTTAGAACAACACATTGGTGACAGCCGTTAGATTAGCGTGCCCCAAGCTTAATTAATATGGTTTGAAAGTTACGCTCCACAGTTCTGGATGGAAACGAAAGGACCCTAAAAAACGTGGGGTACAATGCAACAAGCTTATTACTCACACAGCAGTATATTTTGTAGTCGGTAAATATTAGAAAGCTCAGAAAGTTTCTCTGGTGGTAAAAAATGGGAACCAAAAGCTTTATGGAGAATACCAAGAGTCCGTAATAAACGGATATCAATGGTACATTACATTCAACCTGTGCATCTTCCTGATGAAATTGGGAATAATGACGTTGACGTGTATTACAAAGCCCGAAGATTGCCCTTTCTCTGGACAAAACTAAGTGTTGGACAGAGTTGAAGTCAAACATATTGCAGGTCACCTTTCTCTTTGATTTACGTCATTCACACAAGAGTATATCAATTATCCCATGTGTTGTGTTATGCATACAACCTTGCGTGTTATTACGTGGGCTTTAATAGTGTTACCTAAAACCGTATACTTCTTTTGTTCGTATTTATTGTGACAAGCACACATACCCAGTTGTTCTCTTTAACTTATGTGCATTTTGTGTGTTGTGAATTAAGACTTAATTCGCAAGAGGGAAACTTCGGCTTGTGGGCTTCAAGATATTTACTTTGCACAAGGGGAAACTTTATTTTTTTGCGAGTGTTTTTGTATACTTAAATTGTTTAGTGTGTTTATAGTTCCTCCACATCAGCATTTTAGTTTACAAGAAGTATGGATGCAAGTTTGTGTAGAAATTTTAGTTTATCTCCCACTCAAAAATTGTCTGCTCACCTCACAAAAGAGTTTAGACAAAACTCTGAGCTCAGGGTTTAGTCTCATTGTGAATGAAACTCTCGTATTCGTGAACTTCGCCATTTCAAATTGTCCACCACCGCAGCACATTTAGTCGGACCTCGTGTGCGCATCCACAAGGTTGTAACATGGAAAGAGATTGATACCGCTTTTTTTCTACAAGCTTGTCAACTTTGGAAAAAGTCACCATTTCACTTGAGCAGAGACAGCTTCCAAAATTGACAAAGCTTTGAAAAAAAATATGCAGGTAGGTCAATGATGCATACCATGCTTTCACTTTGTGATGAAACCTCCATTCTACATATGAATATGAATGCAATGCATACAAATAAGAGGATTGTGGGATCACAGTCACGTGTCATGAATGCTGCTTTTTTATCTCCAATCCCCATATAAAGATCGGGCAGGCTTCGTTCATTTTGAAAATTTTTGACTACTGATACCAGACGCATGATGTATCTAAACGACGTGTGTATATCTATTATCCTCACTTAGCGGGCAATACTTTCACCCACTTTGTATGTATATTGCTGCTTTTCTCTGGCAAAAAAATTGGGATGACGCCCACACGATGAATGAATTTTGCCCCTTGCACATAACGCCTGCAAGAAGGCATGTACGTGGGATTTACAACAGGAGCTTCCAGTTTTGTTTTCTTTTCATTTTTCACTTCCTTCATGACACTTGGTTTTTAAGGAACCCTTGTAATGTTTTATGTTTTCTCCTTTTTAAAAGAAAAGTGCTGAGAGCAACGAGTCTTTATTGCTTTCATCCTTATTACGAAAAAAAGATCAAAGGTTGGTCATTGAATAACTTTTATGGTATCGTTTTGGTATCGATTGTTATTACGAGGATTCATTTAAAACTCTTCAGCCTTTCAAGATGTGCTGCTGTTTTGTTGGGATCCTTCAGTACTAAGATGTTCCCACTTTTGATAGCAAAAAATATAGTGGCGTAACCTTTTGCCAATTGGAAGGAATTTATTTCCGCCTACCGCTATTGCTCTTGTTGGAGTAGATGAGCTACCACAACCCTTCGGGTAAGCAAAGTTCCGTAAAACTAGGAATGTACTACGATGTCTAATGTCAGAAGTAGGAGGGTTAATCAAATATCGAATAAGTATTTTACAACTAAAACGTATAATATAATAGGTGAGCCCAATCAAAAATAGAAAAATATAGATGGCGTCAAAATCAGCAATTTAATACATCATGTCGGTCGGTCCGGACATAGAGATCCACGTCAGAAAATCATGAATTACCACTTACTGCGAGGCACCTAATAAATTAGGTGCCATATAGGAAACCAATAAGTTGCTCTAGTCAAATCTGCTCTTTCTTTAGATTTTTTGTTCACAAGGGATTGCAGTTTTTTGTATTAGTTTTGTACTCGGTAATAATATTAAGAAGGCGTTTCATTTATTTTGAGGATGGTAGTTTATTTATTATTGAATGGCGCCACGCGGGCCTGCCTCACTGCAAAACCTTTTTTCTTTGTACTGTCTTTTATTGTGTTAGACTGCCAAAGATTGAAAGTGAAGAACTCAATTTTAGTTTTTTTTTTCAGGGGAATCCTTAAGAGGCTCACTTTTCTTCTGTATGAAAAAAAAACTCACTTGACTGCCGATGAGTGACCGAAAAAGCAAGCTACCCAAAAACTCAAAAATGTAGGACACACTCAAACTTCACAGATGTGTGCAGAATACTGTATGTGTTCACTCCAATATATTTGTTGAAAAGAAAATATGACATTGAAAAAGATTTTCCTGACTCTCCTATTTTGCTACAATATTTTCATAAGAAATTTTCTTGTTGAAGAAAAGGAGCACTTTACCTTTGAGACTTGACCACTCCGCTGGTCTCTTGTCCATTCCGTAGAAAGCCTCCTCCGACTCAGTGCTGGGCTCATTGACCAGGTCTGATGGGGCCGTTCGCTTTCCCCAGGCTGCACTTAGTCGATCCCATCCTCTCCTTTTTCCCCATGCCTTCTATGTGCGCCCATTCCCATTAAGTTAGACGGATGAAGCAAAATGTGTACATTTTATGTACATCGTAGATCCAATATTTGAAATTCACAATAAAAAAAGTAAAAGAATCATGTAATCAGTTTGTTTTTCTTTCTTGAGTTACAACACAACTAGCACACTAATACAAAGGTCGTAGACGTCGAGGGTATTGAAAAATAGTATTTACATGGTAGTAGTACCCTTAGCCCGCACTTCATTTTTGCTTTGTATTTTTTGATGACGACATCTGCTTTGGTCAGCAATTGTGTTGTTGCTAACAAAGAAGAATTGATTGAAGCAATCCATAACCAGGAAAAATATATTAAAGTCTCTAATGTATTTGTATTTTTTTATTTTGCCTTGGGATCTAAAAATTTTGGTGGTACAGGGGTACTCTGATCAGATTGATGGAGAACCTTCCACTGAAAGTTCCACAGTGTAATAAAATTTGTGGTGTGCAACAAATTCAAATATTAATCTTTTCCTCACAGCAACACTTTGAAGCCTACCTAAAACTATTTCATGACTTGTAGATAAGCATAATGTCTAGACAAGTCGGCTTTCACCAGACAAAAGAGTAAGATGTTTCTCACTTTACTCCTTTTACAATCTACATAACTATAACAGGTAATTATTTTCTCAGTCTGCTATTTTTTTGGAATACGGGATCGCTTAGAAAAGGCATGACGCGTGTTTGAGTGGAACATCTTGTGCGAGTAGAAACAAATGTTGAACATGATTAATAGAAAACTATCCAAGTGTTTCCAAAAACGCTAATTGTTCCCCTGGGTTCTATTGTATTGTATGACCTGACCCCAAACACGCTTCGTTATAATGAAGTAATGAGGGGAAACTAAAACGGTATAAATACTTTGTATATGTGTTTCTAGGATTTAAGGATATTCAAGTGGGCGAAGCAGGTACCCAATAATATCCCTTAGCAAGTATTTAAAAGATTATAGCAACGCATAGAAGAAAGCTGTAAAGCAAAACATACTTAATCTACACGATTGATACTTGCTGTGTATAAAGAAATAAGGAAAAGATAAGAAATGCTACAATAGTTCGTTCATTCATACATAAGTCAAATATTATTATCCCAAGGGCTCTGTTTTCCAAATGCGCGCAGCTATGAAAAAGAAAGAAGCTTAACACGTGCTTCTCTTGTATGTTTTTTGTGTTTGCTGGGGAGTTCCTTTTTCCATGTCAGGATAAATTAATGATGCCGCAACTTTTACTAACAAAAGGGCAGACAACAAAAGCGACACCGTTTAGTCTGTGTCTGTTTCGTTTTCCTCTTATTACTTCCAACTTTTTATTAGAGTTCCACCTATTTTTTTAGATTTCAAGATACTCGTTAGGGAAGTGTGAAGTAGTGTAACAGAGAATGTGCAAAAGTGGAAGGCGAACACGAGAAAGTGAGATAAATCAACCTGCTATATTTTTCTTAGACAGTCAGCCTCTTCCTGACACCACTGGAATGCCAGCAGACAAAGTCGGTGGAAAAAATTAGTTCAAATGAGAGCAACAGGGATGGGACTGAATGAAAGGAATGCGGCGTGAAGTGAAGTAATAAGGTCGCAACTTTGAGAGACGCACATGGGCATTGTGAGACGCTTCTAAAAAAAACTCGGAAGAGAAAATACTTTTTTGTTTCGTTTATAATCCTGATAAAAAGAGCTTTAAATAATCCTTTGGTGTTGAATCTTTCCCCCACTTCTTAGAATCACTCCCGTCTTCCACTCCATTTAGTATTTTGCAAAGTTGATTCTAATGCGACTTGTAGAAAGTATGTAGGAGGATTATAGTTAGCCATTACCTGCAGATCGGCCCAAGCTCGCTTTCCCCACGCAGCATTCAGGTTCTTCCACTGGGCGCGTTTGCTCAACATGCTCAGACTGTCAGGATTTGTGCTACCGGGATCTTCGTCCGTCAGTGTGGCATCTTTCAGTTCTTGAGATGAGATCGCGGACGCCGAAATCACTACGAAGAGAAGGGAGGACAGGGCAAACAGAAGACAGCAGCAATTAAGGTAGTTCATATTTGAGAGTAAGATGATGACGGTCACGACTTCTTGTAAGTAGGAAGATGATGTGGACAGATACTGGGCGACTTAAGTTTTTGCGAATTTTATTCCTTGATTTTTTATCCTTGGGAATTTGAATTTGGTTTGAGGATGGCTAGAGTCCGTACCAGGGGTTATTATCAGCGGGAGAGTGTTCCTCTTGTCTTCACGGAAAATTGAAGAGACAAGGCCTAATCAAATGAGCGAAGATGAGACCCTTATCTTGGAGACGCAGATGCAGCGACAGCGAAAAGCTTCTGTAAAATTTTCACCACCTCCAAGTGATAATTCCGGTGATAATGATCGGTGACTTGGAGTTCAATGTTGATGGGAACTAGAAAAAGACACAAAGAGCAAGTTTTGTTACAAAGCTTCTTAGAATTTTGGCTGAGTCTTTGCGCAATGACTAAACATTTAGTCGACAGTGTCATTTGCTATAGAAATTGGTCTTTTTTTTACAAAAGTTCTGAAACCGCTTAACCAAAATTTTATGGCATTATTACTGCAATAAGATTGCAAATACAAACTTAGTCATATTTCAACCACTGTCTGAAATTTGCCACTCTTATCAGAGAACAAGTCATTATAGGTAGTATATAACTAATTTAACCTTCCAAAAAAGATTTAATTATTACCGGGATATGACAACTGCAATTTACATTCTATTATGTAGTCGACAGTGTCATTTGCTGTAGAAAAACTACGCAATTGGTCTTTTTTTACAAAAGTTCTGAAACCGCTTAACCAAAATTTTATGACATTATTACTGCAATAAGATTGCAAATACAAATTTAGTCATATTTCAACCACTGTCTGAAATTTGCCACTCTTATCAGAGATCAAGTCATTATAGGTAGTAACTAATTTAACCTTCCAAAAAAGATTTAATTATTACCGGGATATGACAACTGCAATTTACATGCTATCGCAAAAAGCTGACCTAGCATTAGTACAGCCACTAGAATATAATATTCGAAGTAGATATTTGCGATACTTCCACACTTTTTCTATGGGCGACAGCCTCTGTACAAAAGTAAGCAGATTCTGATGAATTATAAGATATGTGCTTAGCATATCATATTTGGAAATGTTTTCATGCAATAAGAACTTCTGCTGTGCAGTTGTTGCAACGTGTTAGCAATGCTTGTTAGGACATCATAAGACATTTCTTCCTGAACGTTTTCAAGTTTGCTTTGCAACTAACAACTAGAGAATATATTCAGAAACAAAAAAAACTTAAGAAGAAAAGTTAAGAAAAAGGAAAAGAAGTTTTGTAAACACACCGTTTTGTTTGTACATTGAAAAATTGTCTCTTGAACTTGTATTTTTACGCAGTTACATATGTACTCGTGTATGGTAGTGAATGCAGAATAGAAAAAAAAGAAAGGAAAAAGGGAAGTGAAAAGTTCTGTTAAAGGAAACACGCAAAATGTTTGATTATGCAAGTTTCCTGAATTAAATTTGAACATATATTTCTTTTTTCCACATTAACGTCGTAAAGTTTCACACGAATAAGGTTTTGCATTACCTGTCACGATTTTCGTGCTGCTTCTGTGCCTTTCTCCTTTAAAATAAAACATCGTGAAACGTTACTCATTGACATTTTTAGTGCAGCAAGAAACTCTTGACTGACGTGCAAGTAAGGAACGTAATTTGGTGTTTTTTTCTTGAGTTTCAACTGGTATTGGAAACCATTGAAATTAATAACGTTTCTTAAAGAGAAATATGTACATATTTCAAGGTGGTGCTGAGGGAAAGTAGGCGCTTTATCTCTATTTGCGTTAGGTGATGTTCCTTTTCCTATTCTGATTCAATTTCCTTTTCAAAAATTTAAGAGTACCTCCGCCACTCACAAAGGCTGTCACAATAATAGAAAACGACTGTATGAAACGTTTTTTTTCTTTGCATGGCGTCATTCTGGCAGTTTCTTGCATGAAGTGTGCTAGCAAAAATTGGATTAGACGCGGAAAAGTTTTGCAGCGGAAAATATTTCCTTTTTAAACACCCGCAAATTGTCATCAATGTGCTTTTTTTTCTCAGACGTCATAATGCAACAACGTTTGTACCATTACAATACGGAGAAGTGACGCACAATCAAGGATGTGCAATAAAACTTTTATAATATTTTCTTCTTTTCACAACTTTCCTCGTCTCAATGCCCTTTCCTGATTATTCCTAGTGGCACTTGCAAATATGAAGTGTTGTCAGTGGTTATTTCGGTACGAAGCTGTCGCCCAGTTTCATGAGAAAAGTTTCATCTATACGAGGGATTTTTAATGTATCCAACTGGGCACCAGTGTCATTACTCATACATAAGTTTACAGATGCACATCAATGACATATCAATCGATAGGGAAGTTCACGAAGCTTTCGGTGCAAATACGATGTGTAACAGCAATCTAGTGTATTGATGGAATAGTATTGAGGAACATCAACCACATCGGAATTTTAAAAATTGCTGCACGAAAAAACTCAATAATTTTCTAGTGAGATCCCAGGAATACACAAGGTAGCCCAGTCTCCAAGACAATTAGAGATTTTTGAAAGGGTATACGAACAATGAAGACTCTTTGGATAGGTTAATACCTGGCAAGTCAATTATGAAGACGGCATATCGACAGACTAACAAAATTGAGCATGCCACTGAGAAATGTCAGCCAATTAGAGTAAAAACATAGAAGGTGAGCATAGGTTGTAGGCTGTGTGGATACTAGCTTGAAAGTTTATGCCACTCTTTCTTCCTTGAATGGGATGAATATATCAATTTTCTATCAATAATGATTATGCAAGCAACTTATCCAAAGCAAGCTAAACCTAAGTGAATTTATTTGCAATGACCCAAACGACCGGGAAAAGTGATGAAATACGATTTTGAATCTTGTTTACTCCTACGTTTTTGTTGTTTTGATGACTGAATTTTTATACAAATGTGTCGCGTGTGTGGGGAACGATATGGTCAATCGGTGGAAACGATTGCCTACAAAATGAATGACGGACAATGTGAAATGATGCTGTCCTCCTACTCACACCCACTCACACTTGCCACCGTGGAAAGAATGATTGAAGGTTGGGGATAACTTGTTTTTGCCAATCTGAGATAAATTGGCACATGCACAAAGAGTGGCGGGAACATAACAAAATCCCTCGTAATTATGTGCCTGTGTGACTTTACAATTGTCTTCCACTTTTTACAATGTATTTATTTCATAATAAGCAGTCCCTGAAGTCATCTTGGTTTGCCCCAGGTTGTCTTGGTGGTGCCACCATAGGTACCAGAGAAAATTACATGGCGTCAGAGCAAAACTTACGAAGGAAAGAATGATTGAAGGTTGGGGATAACTTGTTTTTGCCAATCTGAGATAAATTGGCACATGCACAAAGAGTGGCGGGAACATAACAAAATCCCTCGTAATTATATGTCTGTGTGACTTTACAATTGTCTTCCACTTTTTACAATGTATTTATTTCAGCACAGCAGTCCCTGAAGTCATCTTGGTTTGCCCCAGGTTGTCTTGGTGGTGCCACCATAGGTACCAGAGAAAATTACATGGCGTCAGAGCAAAACTTACGATGTCAAGTACCTTTTTAGTGGTTTAATAATCAAGCGCTTTAGGAGCTCTTTTTATTAAAAGAGTGATGTGTCAATAAAAAGTAAGGTAGGTCAATAAATTCCTATTTGCTTCCCACATTTCAATCCGCCTCAATCCAGAAATTGTTCTCAATGGCTCTTCCACAAACGAAAGGAAGCTCAGCACGGCAACCTCTTTCATGAGCCAGAGTGCGAGAAAAGATTTTTTTAAACCAAATGTACCCTACTAAACGATAAAGGTGTTTCACCTGTGACCACCCGATAAGGTAGGGGCGTAATAATGACTAAAGTTCTTTTCAACAAAAGTAACCTAGCTGTTTCATGAATCGCTTTCACCTTCTCTGAAGAAAACCAATCATGTCTCTCGCTTCTGGGTGTTCCATGTTACCGACAATTCCAGACAAAAACTTACAAGCACAATTGTGTGGTGCCTGCAATCTTAGTCTAAAATTCCATTGCAAATTGCTCCAATCAAGCAACCCATTCTCCACATCTGAATGGATGGAAACTGAAAGAAGAATGATTTTGACCCGTTTGTTAAATGCACGCTTGAGATTTCCGAGACGAAAAGTTTTTATTGTATTTATTGATTTATCGCTTCATTCCCACTTTCCAATCCGGAATACTTAGATTATAAATGAAAGTGAAGGTGTAACGATGTGGTAACAATGCAATAACACGGGATTAATAATGGCAGCTTTGCTACTTTGTNTTGACCCGTTTGTTAAATGCACGCTTGAGATTTCCGAGACGAAAAGTTTTTATTGTATTTATTGATTTATCGCTTCATTCCCACTTTCCAGTCCGGAATACTTAGATTATAAATGAAAGTGAAGGTGTAACGATGTGGTAACAATGCAATAACACGGGATTAATAATGGCAGCTTTGCTACTTTGTAAGCGTTGGAATTACGGATACACACACAATTACAGACAAATCAGCCGCCATTCTGTTTCTCCTCCTTTTACTTATAGAGTGCTTTGTTTATTCAAAGAAGCTGTTTGTGACGGTGATTGTTCTATTTTTGTTTATCCTTGTGCCACTCATAACCACCGACATTTTTATATCACTTCCTACAAAATCGCCTGAAATTGTGATATGTAGCAGTATATTACCTAGGCAGTGGCGTTTAACAACAATTGGATTAAATGAAAAACACACATTACGGTGAAGCAAAGCGGAAATCAGTTTCTCACGTCGAAACCAGAAGCAGGGCTGTCCATCACTGAATAAAGTAAGTTTTATCATGGCTTATGGGGTATATGGTGGCTATCAATCATTGAGGAAATGTAAATTAGTCTAATTATTATCATACAATACGACAACCTGGTTAACTCGATCCAAAAATTATATTGGATTTGGAATGCAAGAATCGATTTCATGGATTTTTTTTCCTCGAAAAACATTGGATAATTCTGAAATTATACGTAACCATCATAAAATTACTTCCAAAGCCCACCAGCTATCAGTAAGTTAATTCTACCTTCCAATATCTACTTTATATTGTATTGTTCAGTGGAATGCTGGAGTTCACGCGATCTAAATGGAAGTCAATTTTTCACCTGTTCATAAATTATTTCCGAGTTATTCGCACATGGTGAAATACCTACCACCAGCACAAATTAATTTTCTGTCAAAGGCATCACTCAAACTCAAATTTATAGTCAGTCAATACACACACAAACAACACAGTGAAACACTCCGACTTCTATTCCAATATATACATTTATAGATGACTCTATTTTGGTGACACCAACGGCGCAGGCACCCCTCCTCACCTCTCTTACTATCATGCTTGGGTTGGAAAAGAAAAACCGGTTCATAAGCATGCAACATATTTTACATTTTAGATGAGTGTTCCAACCCAATCACGCTGATGTCAATGGTACATGTGTGCAAACAATTAGCAAGATAAGTGATGTGCTACCCCTTTATTATCAGTAAGAGCCACTTCCTTTGCCACACGCGTAACAAATATTTTTTTTCATTTCACAAACATTCATGAGTTTGTGGACAATAATGCGTGAACGCTGAGCTACTAAAATATTTTTTTAGTTTGGGATACTTTACTTCCTTCAAAACTAGTTTTCATCCGGAATCGATTATTTGTGAAAAAGGTTACCAAATTGGTTTGTTGCATTGCCATTGTAAACTTTCGTGACATTTTCAAAACAACCTTAGTCATCAATCCTATATTCATAAGGAAATATGAAATTTAAGATAAGTGTAAAAAACTTTATTGAACTGAGTTATGTAGTAGTCGTAAGTTTGGAATCTTATTAAAAATTATAGGTAATATTGTCGCCAAAAAATCGTAAAAAATTCTAGTCTTTTTGATGGTCATTGTCCAGGGTGGTGGCCAGTTTGCTCAAGTTTCCTTTTGTATTTTTGTTCGGTTCACGACTTACTTTGTACTGGTTTAGTTTGCATTGATGACGTCAGTGTCTTTCCAAGTCGGTCATTTCTGACGAATGTCACTGAGCCATGGGAGGAAAGGGAAAAAGGTAGTAACACGTTAATCGTAATAGTCCATTTTATATTCAGGGCTGAGTGAATAATAAATGTATACACTGCTTTCAGTGGTTTTACGTTTTAGGCACTTTTCTATTTCATTGGCAGTTATCCCGTGAGCTGATTTGGCTAAGACAACAACGAAGGAAGCAATTCGTATCTAATTTTTACATCTCCAGAATTCTACGAGACTTAACTCAAATTTAAATTGCTGATTTATCAAACAATTTTGAATAGCCCGGAAGTTAATGCATTTAAAGGTTAATCAATTTCAACGTTATCTGATCTGGAGATCACTGACTTATATGTTAATGTTTCATAAGGAAGTCTTTTTGTTCCGGTATTTACACGTGGAACCTTAGAAATTATATCTTATAAAAGAATTTGAAGAAAACAATAAAAGAATGGCAAGTTCAAATCTCTGAGTAAAACAGGCACGAGAACACTTTGTCGAGTTGTGTGCATATACTTTAGGGAAAAACCTGTGCTACAAGAACATGCTCAATTGTACAACCCGAAACACGAGATTGGAAAGTAATAAGCTCGTCTTGGCTACTAAATATTTGAGCTAAAAATTAAAGTATGATGACGACCGAAAAGACAAAAATGAAATAACCTTATCAGCGAGAACACGAAGGAGAAAATTCAAGTCAATTGAATGGAATTTTTAATAAGATTGCTCCTGGTCCTCCAATATTTTACTGGACACGTATTATAAATGCAAGTGGAAAGGAGGGCAAATCATTTCCATACCGTGTAGCTTCCGGTGGTCGTGTCTACAAAAGTACAGTGGAGCCAAATGAAAAAAGGAAAATTTCTTACGTGTATCAATGAGTTCACTGCTACAATTCAACAAAAGTCGCAAGTTTTTCCGAAAGGCAAGCAAAATTAACCTGTGCAATTTCATAAATTATGAAGGTAGACACATGAGAATTTTCACCAGTCTGCTAAATATTGCGGATGCCACATGCACATGGAAGCCCTCAAATTGCTGTATTTGTTCGCCTTCTAGTCCTAAATAAATCCAAACTTTTTTACGCTTGAATTTTCAAATCAAAACAAGGCATGCTTAACATAAGCTGGATTTTGATTTCAAGTGGGTCATGATTTAATACCTTACTATATTAGTCAAATCACGGTTGTTTTTGGGAAAGTGATGATAATACTTCTGTAGTTTTAAACACAAGTATTAGGGGGATTTCAAGCTTGGAGCGTGGGAAAACTGAGAAATAGTATCCATTTCCCCATATGTCCAGCGAGTCATTAAGAATATGCTGAAGCAAGGCAAGCATTACCATATTATCTAAATATTCCATCTCCACCGAAATTTCATTTTATTCACAAAGATTCTCTGGAGATAAGTGTCACTTGGGTCATCTTAAGAAAGCAGTTTGCTTCATCCTCCTCCAATGAACTTGTAGAGATAGTGCTTCTCTTTTTAAACTTTATGAGAGTTGTGTGCATTAGTGTAGCACTCAAATATGTCTGCATGCATGCACCCATTCCTCCATTCATGCACATTTTAGTTGGAAAATGCTATTAGTCACAAACAAAAACCACAATCAGTAAACAATGCTAATGTTGTCTCGAGTCATAGTGGAGAAAGAGATACCTACATGGACAATCCAGCTTGAGCCTCGATGAGCAAAATTAATTAACTTTTACACTAACCGAGCCATACAAAATTACCCACGTTAGGAAGAAAGATTCTATTCGATCTTAATTCTTTATTTGTTACATTGTGTGTTTTCATATGCATTCTAAATATCGAACACAATGTTCCATTTTGCCCATGCTTTTTGGCCCGTGTGTCATGTAGGACGCTTGTGCTTTTCCCATGTGTAAAAAAGCATTCTCGTTAAACGAACGAAGCATATTATGTACTTGATTCAACATCGTCTTCAATAACCAACGAAACACACACGCAGAGTTGTGCTTCAAATATATGTGTTTGGTGCGTTGGAAGCTGAGTGAAAGTGAAAGGAGTGAGTGAATTTCCCAAGTAAAGTGAGTACTTTTCGGAGACTAATAGGGCTGAAAATTTATGAATTTCTTGACCCAAAAGAACTCCCTTTTGCGTATGTTGCTGCCCTTGTCTTGTTTACCCTTTCATTATGTACTCGGCGCTCTCAAGTCGAAGAGCATTTTCGGATGAATGTTCTAGTTCGTTGGACACGCGTGCTTCTGTAACCTAACATGTGCATTTCCCGAAAATTAAAACTTGATGAAAACATGTTTACAAAAAATCTTAACTCGTGACAATAGTTTCCTCCATATGTATGTGACAAAATTAACAATTCCTTGTCATGCTCACTTTATCCTGTTTCTCTGGATGTCGTTGCAAGCACAATTCGGATATGGGTCCACTTGAGACGCAACAGGGCATTGACAAGTCCTCTTCGCGGCTATTTTTTACATGAATTTACGTAGAACTGCTATGCAGGTAAAAAATATAGCTCCACAAAACGTGCTCCAGCACAGTTTGTGACAACAATGCGGAAGCACCTTACAGTAATTTCAAAGAAAAAGTGGTACTTTCATTCGATCAACGAACTTGACTCCCCTCCACCAAACTATGCTTACTACTTGGAAATCACGTTCCTGTGCTTCTATTCAAATTGAGACGTTGTATTGTTGAGGCTTTCAGGCATTTAAATTGTAGCACTTCTCAGAAATGTTTAACGGGGGGCTGACAAGTCAATAGTTGTTTGCTACTTCCAAAATTCCATGAAGGAAACACTTATAAAATAGGAAATGGAAAAATTGGATAAGTTAAAAAAATTTCTTCGTATTCCCATCATCCATGGTACCTACATAAATCTACACGTAAGATGATGATGATATTATGGGAGCTGTTGCCAAAAAAAGTTTAGCACCGCGTCGCGCAAAAAAAATCCCCACTCATACACTACATCAAATGCATTTATATTACCTACTCAGCAAAAATGACATCCACAAGCGCATCCAAAAATAGTTTTGTATGTTTTCAATTCTACAGTATTCTATTAAGATCGAAAAAAAATCCTTAAATGGAAAAAATC
>JAHZNF010002673.1:0-23236 GCA_027744215.1 Troglopedetes dispersus
ATAAGTGTGGTATAATTTAATTTTTAAAAGATGATATCACGATACCGTAAGTCCGATGTGCCCACCGCTCACGGAGCTCACAAACTTATCATATTTTTTTCATTTCATCCCTGAAGGATTTATGATCTTTAACAGTTTTTTTTACTTCTCTCTCTCTCTCTCTCAAAATGAAGCTCCACATTGAACGAGTGTACGATTTCACGTTATAAAAGAAAATTGTTCAAATGTAAGGGAAAAAGTGCATTTTGATGCATAATTGATAATGTAACTTCTTCCTGTGAGTACTTTAATATGTACGTGCAAAAATCTCCCTCGTTTTGTTACCATCTTTGAGTCATGATCAGTGTAAAAGTAGTGCAGGGCAGTATCCCTTTACTTATAAGGTTTTTTTACGGTGATACTTTAAAAAATAAAAACGATGTTTTAACGGATCTTTCGAAATGTACACACTTTCGTGTGATATAAGCAACATGGAAGTCTTTGAAGTAGACAATGCTACGCCACACATTTTCAGGGTCTCGCGGAATGATGACGATGCTCTGCTTGGGCGTGTTAGCTAAGTGAAGGAAAAATAAGTAAACCAGTACGACTCAGCATACATATATGCGAAAAGGCGCTGTCTGAGTGAAATGGTCCATTTTCCCCGAAAAGAATGCTAAAGACGCGGTGATAAAGTGTACACTTACCGTTCCTCATTCCTTCCTTCCTTCAAGGGTGAAAATTCCACTTGATTATGATTGCGACTTGGCAGGCAGATGTGCTAAAAAGTATTTTTTTATGATGAATGTTGCGTAAATTATGATTAAACTAATTTTAAATTATTGTGAACTACCGTACTTTAATGGACCCAGTGTGTCCATTCTTTCACCTTCTGAATTAAAAATAATATGAAAAGATTCGCTCTTAGGTAGCCTTCTAAAAAAATCAAAGTTTAAACACCAACAATGAAGATGTGCACACCAATCCTTTTTGCTGGTGATTATTACTTTATATATAACCGTCCCGGTGGAGTTTTATCTTTCTCCTTTATCGCTATTTTTACTTTGAGGAAAAGGGGTGAGGAGGAGGAAGTCTTAACTGCAATAATATTAGCAAAATGTGCAAACAAACACCCATGAAAAAAGGATAGTCCAAAAGGCAGGGAAGGATGTACAATGTTGTGTGAGTAAAATTGGGAGAACCTGAAACTCGGTTCGTCCATTATCCTTTCGCATTTCGCAGATTGTTGTTCATCAGTTTTTTCGAAAGAGTCTTATTTGTTCCGGTTGGCCAGGCATGAACGAAAACAGCTATGCAAACATGTATGTATTCATTCGTCCACACGTACGTATTCTTCGCCTGAAATTTTTTTAGGATTGCACGTGAACTTTTTCGTTTAAAATATGTATTGTTGTACTAGAGACTTGACTAAGGTATTATGTAAGATTGCATATGTAAGGGTATTATGAAGTCAATGATGAATTAATAGTGTTCTGTTACGGAATATCTCAACAATTGAAATATATCGGCCGACTGACTCAAATACCTTCCCCTTTAAAAAAAAGTGTAAAAATTATTGTAATTATTACTGTATAATGGCGGAGAAACGTTTGAGCCACTGAAATATAACGCTACCAGAGTCACCGGCATTCATGAAAACGAGCGAGAATTTGTAACTTCCCCATCTCATCTCGCTGTTCTGAGATATTTACTGTGTACCACTGACTCAAATATTTTTATGGCTATTTAATTTATATATTTTTGGCTGAAAAAAGAAAAGATGAGAGAGTCTCGCGTGTGGATTGAAAAAAGATATCAATAACCGGTCGTCAGACGTCTGGCGGAATTCCGAAAGAGAGACTTTTTCGCGGATGTGCACAATGAAAATTGTGCGATATCTTTATCATTCAAGATGAAGGCTCATGTTTTCGCATTGGAAAATGACTAAAAAAAGGAACGATATGAAAAAAATAACAGGTGACCATTACATACATATCTTGTAAAAAATCAAGTTGAACATGCATTACACATTAGGCCTGTTGTGTGAAGATGATTGATCCTTTTTATTCCTTTTCATGAAAAACGAAATGCTTTCAATTTTTTTGGAACCGTAATAATCTATCTTGTACACGGTAGGATAAAGAAGGCACGCAGCTATTTATACTGCTTCAAGCACACAATGCTTCTCTTGTATCATCATCGTTAATCAATGCATTTTGGCAGAGTCCCTGAAAATAAATAATCAGGGTATTTATCGGCTGCACACACATAAGAATACCATCAAGATGAAAGTTGGATTTTTTACGGTTTAAGGAAGTGATGAAACACGAGTAGATAGGGTAAAGATATGCTCAAAGAAGAATTTTTCAGATGTTCGTGTAATACGTTAAATGGAAGAAGCTAACAATAGAAAATTCGTAATTTTCCTCTTCTAACGTTAACGGATCTCCGTTCTTTTGCTTCCTTCTTTTGATGCAACTGAGCAGGTACAAACAACAACGAAGATGGATTGCTGTTTCTATCACTCATCTTGTTCGGTTATGTGTGCATACTCGATCGAAATGTTTTGATTAACTGAACTTTCTGTATTTGTATCTACTATGAGGAGAGAAAGGCAATTAAAAATTGAACCGGTGCGTTTGCCTGAATCAAATTTATTCTCGGGCTTCTCAGTTTACACAACGACGGCAAGCAGTCAAGGAAGACTTATCTTGTTCTTTGTTCATATTTCGAAATTTTACACATCATTATTTGAACAACCTCTCGTATAATCAGTGCTGGGTAAAACAAACTTAATCTCACTGATTCAGTTATAAAAAAAATTCTCCAGCTACTTGAATTAATACGCATGTGCTCTTGAAGTTAGACAAAATAGGATTATCTTGGGAGGTCATCTGGAGTTTATAAAAAGCTAAGTGGTGTAGTGCAAGGAAAAAAATCCAGTTTGATAAATTGGAGTAGCCAGATACTAAATCAAATGAGCGTCAAAATATTCAATATCGTAAATGACAAGTTTGGATAATACTGAAAAGAGGCTGTTTTTGTTCACTGACCGTGATCCAATCATTTTCATTCTTCTATGAAAATTTAATTTTCGTAGACAACAAAAGACCTGCTGCTCAGCAAAAGACGATTACTTACTACTACACACTTATCAATAGATCATGCGCCAAAAATAATCGTTTTGGTTTACAACAAGCTTCTAGAATTTTGGACGATGACGCATACGTCGTCACGTGTAATAGTTTATGATTACACTTTCGTGATCGTCTCATTTTTTTCCGCCAGTGAGTGATGGTATCATCATCCAGTTCTTCTTGTGGTAAAGTGGCGGTAGTGCAAGAAAAGTGCAATTTACGAGGAGCAACAAAGAAAAAAAAGATAATTTGTTGACATCAAACATAATATTACTACCATCTTCTTCTTCGCCGGTTGTTTCTTGCTATTTAGCCCACTAGCAAAATCAACTTTCTACAATTTGTGATCTAAAGACAAAAGGTCGTGATAATTGGATGTGGAAAGAAAACCCCTATTTCTCATTAAACTCCTTATCTCGCTGGAATAAATTAAATCGTGGAAGGCGTTTAAAAGTTGACTTGAAAAGCTTTTTTTCCATCCCTTTCGTTCAAATGCTTATGTCATCCTTGCTTAAAATTTGCTTTTATATTGGCATCCATTATTGTTAGAGAACTGCAAGGGCAATAAAAGAGAAGCTAGTGATGCATCGTGAAATTTCATCATCAGCAGATCAAAGCCAACAGTTTGCTGGATATAATCATCCTCATCATTCCTAAAACCCATAACCGTCAAGGAAATCAGCTTTTCATTTGCTCACTTAAATTATTACCTGCTTCGTAATACAAGGAAAAGAAGCATGTTATGTGGCTATCATCATCAATGATGATTTTCCTCAGAAAAAGGTTACCTACATGGTTATTATGGTAAAGATGCCGATGACAACAATTCAAAGTGCTTATTTTTATTCCATTTGTACGTGATGCTCCATCTGAATGACCATTATTTACCAGCGTGACAACAAAAGGCAGTCTACTCCAAGTGCTATTCATATTTTGTGAAAAGGAATAATTTATCCATGTTGTGTCGTGATTTACACCAGTTTGATTGACTCACTCATGATCACCGATGTCTTCCAAGATTTTCAATGCCTGACTGATAACAAAAAATTGGTGAAGATGTTGATAATGATCGAAAACTGTTTTATATGGAAATTGGACATCGTGAAATGTGAATAGAAGTTTTTTTTTGCATTCCTGTAATTTTTTTTTAGGAAAGTGGGATGGTTTCTGGTTGCAAAGATGTCTCAAATCAATTGTTTTTTATTTGAGCTTTGAGAGTGATGATGATGCTTTTAGGTTAATCAGAAAGCCTATCGGATCATCAATCAGCCATTATTTATCGAAAATATAATTTACAACTTCACCCTCCTGAAATATCAATGAAGCGAGGAGGAAGCTGCTGAGCACTCTGGCCACAGTGGAATTTTTCATTTATCGAGAAGACAAGAAGGATTGTCTTCTTCACTTTATCTGATTCTTGTTGATGGTGAACGCATAGCGAACACACGCCGTTCATTGATGGTAAATATTATAAATAATATATTATTTCATCTGAATCATCCATAAAAAGGAACCTTATTATAAACCTAATAATTATTATATATTTACCTAAGCTAGCGGAACAAGTACATAGGCACTTAAATAGCAAGTCAATTTATGAGTTTATAATTATGGTAATAACATCGTAACAAGATTATTTATAAAAAATAATAAGGTGTACACCAAAGCAGGTACATGAAACTAGTTAAATATGCACATATATAACTTGTCTTACAGGTTACATCGATGATATTGTTGAATTAATTAGAAAGAAGCTTGCTTGCCCATGTTTACGTCTAAATTAGTAAAATATGATCAGTTGAGAGTTCTCATATTTGAGTTAAATTGGGGTACCTATTGCATATTAATATTTCTTCGTTTGCAATATTCCTGAAGAAAAATTTGAATAATTGATGAGAATTTCCACTGTATGGTCAAGTTCGGCATGGCATATGAGGAAGATGAATGAATAGTGAAGAAGGTCTACGGTCGACTAGGGCATTCCATTGCTCAAGCATTTTTGCCTTTCGTGTCGTTTTTTTCTGGCTTCAGTCGTACTTTAAAGGATGAGCGTGACAGGGCGACAGTTTTAAAACTGCCGAGGACATGGCAAGAATAGTAATAAATGAGGATGTGAATTTTTTCGCAAGTTTTAAATAATTGATTGTTTTGAGTCATGATCAATCTTCCAGTTTCGCAGTTGGCTGAATGGCTCCGTACTTTGAATATTATATTATTATTGATGATGTTTTGCCGCTGTAAATTTTTTTTGTTAGTATTGTCGACGCGATGGTGGTGATGATGGTCTCTTTGATTGGACACGGAAGTGAAGAAAGGCTGTAAATAAATAAATTATGTGCTGAGGCTTCTGCGCCCAGAATATTTTTGCTAATGTGTGTGTGTAGTCAGTATCATTTTGCTGAGCGTACGGTACGATGCGTTACGGTTACAATTGGTTTTGGTTGCGGCATTTGATTCCTTGAGGTATTTTTGGGATTGGCGACAGCTAGCGCGTACGATTTGTTGGGAGTCGTGCTGAACAAATACGTACAAATGCTGCATTTCCGTCAACTTTAACATTTTCATTATTGCCTGCTGGCGACTGAAATGTGTAGATATTTTGGTAAGGTTGTGTGTTTGCGCGTACGACATGTTTTGAACAAAAATATTATTGATGATTTTTGATTGTGTGACAAAATTCCCATTAATATTCGCATCACAGCAGTTGATAAGGATGTGGGAACAGCATGCGAGTTTGTGGCCACACACCATTTCAGTTGGAAAGAATAATGGGCACCTTACCTTGGTCAGGGTCTGCCAAAAATTCCCATTAACATTCGCATCACAGCAGTTGATAAGGATGTGGGAACAGCATGCGAGTTTGTGGCCACACACCATTTCAGTTGGAAAGAATAATGGGCACCTTACCTTGGTCAGGGTCTGCCGATCCTTAATTTTCCAGAGACAGATATCTTTTCTAGGAAGGGTTCTCGCGCACAAATCATACAATTTTGGTTGAAAAAAGTGGGATTTTTAAAGATCACAAAAACTAGCAAAAAGGATAATGATGTAATGACTTGTCTTGTCAAGCTTTGATGAATATATTTATACCTATGCGAAGTATAGTTTATCCTCATCAAAATTATGTTCAGCTTCTTAGTTAGTATATTCGGTATGATGGTCTGTCGTGAATAACTTTTTGGTGCAGGGTGGAATGCACTATCATTCCGAAAAATTAAATGGATCGGAACGTTCTCTGCTAAATAAAAACTTCATCCATAAAAAATTGTGGGAGCATTTTTCTTTTTAACAAAAAATATTTTTTTGCATCATATATAATACTTTAACAGTATTTTTTTAGGAAATTGCAAAAATATCTGAAAAGTGTTGCAGAAAAAGTTGGGAGGGAGAAGTGGGGAAGTCGCTGTAACCGCAGTCATGCGGAACATTTCCCAAAAAAAAGCACCAAGCGCTTCTTCACACATGCGCAGCAATTGTAACATTGCATATTGTCATGATATCAACAATAAATAACTCCTCGTTTTTCTCTAGTCTCATCATCACTTCCCGTTCTTTTTTTTCGCTGAGACATATTATAAGTGAAAAAGGGATTTTCTTCTTTTGAAAAGAGTCAGACAATGCAATAGATGAAAACATTGCGCAACATGATTCTCGTCATCATATCAATCTTCTTAGGTAAGAAAGAACACTTCATAATTACGTTTTTCAGTTATCAAACAACTGTCGTTCTGTTCATTTTCTGCGGACGATGTCTCTTCGTGTGTGTGTGTGTGTGTGTGTGGGGCTATGTATATACATACTCCTCGGAAGGAACAAATGAAATGAATTTCTTTTAAATTCACAAGAATGCAAATGTAGTGGCAATGTCAAGGGAAGGAGACGCGTCATTTTCATGAATTTCACTCACTCGTTTCCCCCTGTTCCTGTTTGCACAGAAGGGAAATCTTATTATGATGAGCACGGTATAAATGGATGCACGTCAGAAGTACATTAGAAAAGGGAGCACATGCTTTGGAGTAAAAGATAACATTTAAAAAACGGAAGATAATATTGCGTATTCTTCATATTCTTCGTGAAAGGAGCAACAACCCTTTCATCATCATATTTTTCGTGTTATCTCAGCTCCCTTCTTCTGGTCACAACCACGCCGCGACTGCTGGGTGGCACCTTTTTAATGTAATTTAAATGAAAGAATTACACACAGAATGAGTAATGTCTCCTTTCTGTGAGTCTTTTATTATCTACAAAGAGCGCTTATGCAAAAAAAAATTTCTTGTTGTGCGATTTTCATCAGTTCCGTGAACTTCACAATGAAGCTTGGATGTAAAGCGGCAATGAAAATGTTTTTAAGTAAGAATTGACGATGAAGGAAACATTTTTACACGCATTGCTCTTTCATAAAGAAATTAGGGACACTGAAATGAATCATTTGTTTTGTTCATTAAACTAGTCTTTCATTCATTTTTTTACCGCCCAGTTCTCCTGTGTTTTCAATTAAAGTTTGATTTGTCTTTTGAGACTGACGATACAATCGGGATTTTAGGCCAAGGTTTTTTTTTCATCCTCTGAGATTCTTCTTCCGTACCAGATTATAGTGAATGTATTGACATGAAAAAAAATCCTTTTCATAATTAGACAAAAGCGCCATCATTTTTTTAACATTGAAAATTTTGAAGACTTGATTTTTGTGATTTGCAAAAACGGAAATGTTCATTTCCGTTCCTTTGAAACGTCGTAGCGATATTTTGCATGTTTTTAAAGAAAAAAAAATATAATGGAACTTTGATATTTGCTGTCTGGGTTGACAGTAATTTAAGAAGCAAAATAATAGGAAAGTAATAGTCTCGTCTCTTAAATCACTAACTACGAGTCATCATTACATCCCGTAATATCCTAATGATGATGATATAGCGATGACTATCTTGTTTTCATCAGTCATGTCATCAAAAGTTACTTTTATCTTGCTTCACGAAAGATAACATGATACTAACAATATTATGATAGACAGAGATTTTTTGCATTCACGTCATCAGTTTTCATGTCATTAAGGTGTCTCTTGGTTTCATGGACATAACGAAAAAATCATCAAGTAATTGTATTGTACAAAATTGTTCAAGACAGTCGAAGTGCATTATTATTTTTTTGCGGTTGGACGACGTGCTAAAAATGTGATTTCAGGACTAAGATCAGTATGATTTGTCAGCTAATCGGTTAGAAATTTGAACAACAGTAATCTTGGGCAAGTTTCATTGACATCCGCTTTTTTTGTTAGAATGAATGTGAAGGTGAGCTTATCAACTACTATGATCACTGTAGTTCGTTTGCTTTAATTTACTCCTAATTTGACAAAAAAAGATGGGTATCCAGAAGACGTTCTTTATACGCAAATAGGAATGCAAAAATGTGCTAAAACAATTTGTGCCAGAAAATGTGAAAATTGAGGAAGGTATTGTTTGCATATAAAATTTTGTGCGTGAGTGCAACTTTAAAAGTACAATTGTATTATTGTTGTTTTTGTGAAATGTAGGGTGAACATGACACATACACAACCACACTCTTATTATGGCTCCTTTCAAGTGTTGTCAGGTATAACAGAGGAGAAAATCTGGCACAAAGCCTACCTAACATTAATACATTGATAGTTTACAATGATTTTTCTGGGTATCATTATTATGCAGTCATTATCGTTAGGAATGAGTCATTAATGCAGATGCACACCAGACAAAGATAATTTTCGTACTTTTCACAACTCACGTTTTTCTCAAATAAATTAATATATTGTAATATCCCTGAAAGTTTTAATTGTTGGAACACAGTTAACCGCGCATACCCGACCTGAATAAAGATAGGCATAGCAAATTCAAGTCAAAAGAGTCAGACATGAATTAATTAAAGTAGCATGTTCATGAAAGTACGCGTTGGATTAGCAAAACATACTGCCGAATTTTAAATGTTTGAAAACTTTGTTTTGTGTGTTTTTTGGGACTTTTGCTTAAATTGTCAGTTTGATTCGGTAAGAAACCCGTTGCATGAGTGAAAATAAAATTGTCTCATTTTGCCCTTGTCATCGTCGTCCCTACTACTTGCGTTGGGATTACGTGTGCAGTGTAAACAATAATAAAGTTATGTAATTAGCGACGAAATTCTTGTAAAGTAGGGAAAATGTTTTGAGGGGACTACGGTAATCAACTAAGTAGAACAATTTTCATTTAATGAAGATAATAATGCGGTGATGGTTGCTTGTCACGGCCATAAAAGTTCGTGAAGTATCAGTTATCATTTCTGTGTTTGTGGTTTCACGATGACGGCAAAAAAATATTATATAAAGTGTGGTGCATATATGTCCTCTACACCTTCACGTATGACTTTACTACGCCCATCGTCTTTCCTACAACTTACTAATTTATAAAGAATAGATATATTTCTTTTTGATGAAACAATTTTGCTCATTTTTAGCAACTGAGTTCGTGAAGTATCAGTTATCATTTCTGTGTTTGTGGTTTCACGATGACGGAAAAAAAATATTATATAAAGTGTGGTGCATATATGTCCTCTACACCTTCACGTAGGACTTTACTACGCCCATCGTATTTCCTACAACTTACTAATTTATAAAGAATAGATATATTTCTTTTTGATGAAACAATTTTGCTCATTTTTAGCAACTGCATCATCAACAAATTGTGTGCTTTTAATAATGATTCAAACTTTTACCTACATACGTGTATTCTCTATTCTTATGTAACCACAGTACCTAATAAAAATCGTCCTCTCGTATGTACGTGTGCGCATGGTAGTGCATCATCTCAGGATTTAGAAAACTGTTAATTCTTCCACGCAGTCCTGACCGCAATACAATATACTTTTTACTCTGAAACAATCCAAAAAAAAAAGAAGAAGAAAAGTTCCACTGTCCTAGTCTTGAGAAATCTTCTTTTTTATAAACCAGTCTGCTGAGATGGTGCTCATTCACAAGTTGCGGAAACAGTTTCCCCTTTTCTTTCCCAAATTTAGACGCATGTATTTAAAAAAAAGACAGACTGCATCTACTATTTTATATAACATCAGTGGTTCAACATTGGGCGTTTAAAGAAACGTGGATGAACCTTTTCTTATTTCAATTTAATAAAAAAAAACTACTCAGAAGGTGCAACAAAAAATAACTTTGTTTTACTCTCGTCGACCGTAACCGTTCTTAATGTAGCTTCAACTGCCTACCAAAATGTACCAAAAATATACTGCATTACATAGCAGATTATTACTACGTTTCACAAGCCCTACAACTATGTATTTTATAACGCTAAACTACAGATGCTCATGTGCCATATTTTCGGAAGAACTTTTTTAAAAAATCCACTTCTTCACTCGAGATTATTTCTTCATGTATTTAACTCAAACTGCTTGAAAAAGCTTCAGGTAAAATAGGAAAGAAAGGAGTGCGCATGCAAAGCATTTCTTTTGGCTCGACAGAGTGCTATGTGAGCACTGATACATTTCTTTCCCTTTTCTGCGTCTTTTTACTTCTGAATCTGAAACAAAAAAAAATGTTACGAGTATAATGATCCGATGATGATAACTGTAAAAAGTGAAGCTTTTTGTAGAGTACGTATTTCAGGTGCATATGTAATAGTGTGGATTACATGAGTTTTGAAGATGTGAAGCAACAAAGGGAAAAAGGATTGCATTTATCCCCATAAAAAATTTCCACTACTTAATTTACTGTCTTCTGTGATATGCACACGAGTCAATTCCATAAAAGCTCAGTAGTAGTGCGTAGCGTGCGGAAATAAAATTTATAGCTCTTGAATGAATGTGGATGCAATAAATTTTTTCTGGGCACTTGCAGCTGAGCTTTCTTCATTCAGAAGCATGTGAACATGTCAGATTATCGTCTGAAAAAAACATTTTTTTTGTTCCGTGGCGCACTTTATGTCTCCAATTCAAATGAGACAATCACGATGATGTAACGCAAAGGTAATGATTTATGTGTAGCAAAGAGGGAAATCATGCATTCTCCGAGACAAACTGTACCTACATGTGAACTTCCCTGTTT
Source organism: Troglopedetes dispersus (assembly GCA_027744215.1). Taxonomy (NCBI): domain Eukaryota; kingdom Metazoa; phylum Arthropoda; class Collembola; order Entomobryomorpha; family Paronellidae; genus Troglopedetes; species Troglopedetes dispersus. The sequence continues at coordinate 11,170 of JAHZNF010002673.1, forward strand.
GAAACAATTTATTTGCTCAGGTGAGTAGTAGAAGTTTATCTTTTTAAACAAAAAAAAGATCCCGGGATTTTTTTGCTACTCTTGTTTAACACCTCTAAAAATGAAGAAAAGCGTAATAATTTGGGAAATAAAAGAAACGAGAAGTAAACAAACAACGGTTGAAGAAAATAATACACAAGGAACAAACATTCGTCTTGTAGTCTCGTCGACGTAATCATGTTTCATGCGAGCACACTTTTCTCTTCCTCAGTTTTTTTGTCAAACGAAAATATGAAAACATTGTTTAGCGGTGGTTGTAATAATAATGTTTATCTGGTTCAAAATGTACATGCGGATGGTCCTGATATTTTCATCGAAGTGTGACTGCTAACAAGAGACACGGTCTTGGCTGAATACTAATTCATGCAGGTACATGCAATTTTCACTGTGATTTGTTTTTTATGAGGAAACTGTTACAATTGTACGGTTTCTGACTCTCGGTGTCCCACTTGTTTCCGCTGTATGACCGTGATCAATTTACATCCTACATTTTTGTTAAATTGTGTATGTCTGGAGGACTTGCTACACATGCATAATGAAAATGTGAAGGACTGCGTCATCGCACATGTTTTTGTCAGGATTAGATAAAGAAGCATGATGAGCAACATGACCCAGAATGAATGGGACATTAGCCATGAGAATTTTTTGCTTATTCGTCGACAAAAATGAGTGAGATAGTTGTGTAATAGTAATTTTGCCATTGTACTGTAAAATTGATCAAGGAATGCTTCTTGTTTTGTTCCTTAGGATGACGTGTACAGAGCAGAGTTCCCTGGACCCTACTACTCCACTTCCTCTGTTTATTCATATTCACCGGTATGACAGTCAATTTATTAATCAATTAATACGTTTTTTAAAATGATTTGAAAATATTTGAAAATACTTAGCTTTTTTTTAAATAATCTGAATAATATGTGTTTCTAGACGAGTGCCAGTGACTGTCCAGAACATGGAAGGTCGAGAAAAAAGATCACAGTCATACTCACCACATCCATTATTCTTGCCACACTTGGTTAGTAAAAGTAAAATAATTAATAATAATAGGTATTTTTTATTCTTGAAAAGATTAATCTAATTTTTTGTGTATGTATTTTTACAGGTGTTCTCAGTATTGCCGGAGTCGCGGCTTATCTTGGAAGTAAGTGTAATGATTTTCATAAACTGATGTAATTAAAATTTCGATATAAATTCGAACTATATTTTCTAAATACTGGTTCAACTACGGCAGTAGAAAATATATATAAAAGTCAGCTACAAACAAGTGAAAATTAAGCATTGACATCCTTTTTTAGCAAAAAAAAAGTCCTGCCAATGGAAGTAACTAACTATCTCATAACTAACTAAGAACCCTTGACTTAGGTATTAGGCTCAAGTTTTATGTAACTATTTAAGTCAGGGCTGAAAGTTTTTGGTGTAAATTCCTATCTTAATTCATAGTGGTCTCCTAAAAATTATTAATTAGACTAACAAAATTGTAACTCATTTATCATTGTCATTACTTGCTCCTATTAACATCACCATCCATCGACACAATGTCCAGATATATTTCTTTTAACTAAAAACGGTTTAACATTTGTACAACGTCTCAGATGCCTTACTTCAGATATGTGTAAAAAATATGCAAAACCTTCAAGGTTAGCATTGATTATTGGCAGTAAGGAGTAATGACAAAACTTTTTTTGAGCCACTGAGCAAAACCTCATTTTTTGTTAGGACTTGATCGCTCAATTTCTCATGTTAGATTCATGAAGTTTTTCGTTTCATATTCAACAGTAGCACAAACATGACTTTATTTTCTTCGAAACCCTAGGACGCGGCGAGAACGTGTGTAATTGAAGTGTTAGTAGGTGAAGGGCTCCATCGGTCATATTGTCAGTTCGCTCAGCAGTATGGCACCTACTTAGCAACTTCTCAAAAATATTACATTATCGTCGCACCACCAATGACAATATGACAACTAACAATAATGTATGTTTAATATCTATTTTGTGCTAAAAATGTATAAAAATGATTACGCAATCGAAACGTGCTTACGGTAATGAATGAGTTTCGTCAAAGTGTTTTGTGCAAGCTAATGAAGAATACTAAAATACTTAGACAAAATAAAAAATATACACTGTGAACCATGATATAATTGACTTTTTGACCATCAGTGAATCCTGAAAAAAAAGTGTTGATTGGATTATGAAAAATCTCTTTGTTTTACGGGACCTTTAACACACCACAAAAAAATAATGCCTTGAAGAAGAAGAAGCTACCATAATATAAAATTTGGTTGTGGCTTTTGACTCCTTTGAGACGTGTCTTATGTAACTTTTTTTTAAAAATAAAGTTCCTTTTTGTTCGACGAACGTGGTTCCTTTATCAGACCGAATCAATTATATAAAAAATTGTACGGATCATGCACGCATGCATTGTCTTCGTGACGCGAGCCGTGATGCAGTAAATATGGTCGTAACATAAACAAATTAATTGGCATTTAATCAAAAACAGTGTGAATAATAATAAGCAAGTATACTTTCTTAGTTTCCACTTGCCAATGATTAGTAAATACACCCTACCCTTCAAGGAAAAAAAGGTTTCCTCTTTGAAATACAAAAAAGGACGAGAAAGTGATGGTCATGAACGAATCAATCACAAGCACAAAATAAATCGATAAATGAAAACGTTTTTGCATTGATCAAAAGAACTAAACAAATTGCAAACAATGGACTTTAAAAGTTTTTTTTTAAAGTTGGACACGTCGCACACGTCTCCACTCTCCATCACAGGATAATTGATGCCAAACTCATAAACATACAAATATCCTCCTGAGTAAATTATATTAATGGGAAACGTATGTTTTAAAATGGAAAAAAAACCTTACTCAAACGTGAGACCTTAGACAGGAGTAAAAAGTCAGGGTTCTCATGTGGTTTGCATGTTCGGTTTTTGGTGACGATGATAAGCAAAAGACAAAAGAGTGTACAATTAGGCATCCCCGTTCAATCAAAATTTATTCCTTCCAAATAAAATATTATATTAAACTGTCTAATTCCTTTTCTTATTCTTGTGCAAACAAAACGGACAGCATTTAGCAATGAATGTATCAGGCAATTTGTTACAAGTACACTGGTGAGTTAAGTATGTACTATGCTTCAACATTTAACATGCTACATGGTCACCATGCTCCATCATCACCGTGTCGTCTTCGCCATGTATCATAATATTAGCTAGCCGCATGAGGCATATATCAACTAAAAAGCCATTATTATTACTAACATCATCTTCATATAATACCGTTTTTGACTAACCATAAAAATGTGCACACAAAAAGCATTACTCAAACAATGTGACTACATTTACAGTTCATGATTATACCTACTTACCTAAATGCAAAGCCCACATGTGGGTATCACGTAATATCACACGACAATCACTCACTGAATAAAAAACTACAAAACGTTAAATAACATAAAAAAGTGTAATGTACTCCCTTACATGAAAATATTTGTAAGCAAGTGTAAAGCGATGTAAAGTCGAGGTTTTGTCATGCATGATTTTTTTCCCTTTTTTATTCGTCTGTTCCTTTTGTTGGATTTTTGGGGAATGAATGAAGTGCGTGAATATTAACTATTAGCCCTCTTAAGGATAATGACCATCATCGTCGTGATCGTCATGCTGAAGAAAAAAAAACTATCGAACTTGAAAATCGAATAAACCATGATGATCATCATCATTCGTGCCATTCATACTTGCATTATTATTTCACAAATGTCTTGTTCTCTGTTGTTGTGTTCACACTTCTTTCTTTTAAAGTCTTCACTGCTGTGGACCAACATTTTGCCTCCATATATCATTTTGTTTCTTTTATTCTGTCGCAGAGAACAAAAAAATTATTATTATAAACGTAAACACTGGCGTAAGTCTACAAAACTTGTAATCATTTTATGCTCGCTCAATATTCATTTTGTGATTTTCAATAGGAAGTCTCTACGTTTTTATTCACTTAGTGGATGACTCTCACAGCACAATGACATTATATATAGCAGTTATCATTTTGATGCGTGATAAACCATTTTTGTCTTTTTTATTTTCATCCTTATACAGTTCTCTCCAAGAACATCAGCAATAATGCAAGTCAGTCAACAGTTGAAGAGTCCTACCTGTTGTCAGAGTCTGGAGGTAGAATTAACCCCGCCGGTGGTTTCTTCACCACCACCGAAGAGAACGAGTACATATTTACAACGAATGATGACAACGGGTTAGACGCCTTGGACGGCGTGCCCGGCGACAGCCTCGTCGATCTCAGTAATTCCCTTTCCGAGTCGAGCAAAAGTGGTGGAGGTAGTAGTAGTAGTAGTACCCCGGACTTGAGGAGGATCACAGAACCTACACCTCCTGCTAGAATGATTGAAGGGCACTACGAAAGCATCCACATTGACCATGTGAACAGGAACGCTATAATCAACAGTAATGATAACATGCTCCCATCCAACTTGGTCACGGCGCGACCTCCTTCCCCACACGAGGAGGATAACTCGGTTAGGTTCTTCACTGAAGAGGCGAGCACTTCATCCAAGCCGTTTACTAAGGTGCCTCCAAGGCACAACAGGAATAGGCAGAGGTTCCCCTTAACAAATTCACATTCTTTAGGACCTTCCACAACGACAATGGCAACGACAACCGTGGAGGAGGCAGAAGATAACGACAAAAGTGCTCACCAAGAAGATGACCTTGAAAAGAGCGACTCGACGGAATTTCACGAAGAACATCCTGAAAATACCAAGTCCTCAGCAGATAATACATCCGGATTACTGTTAAAGGCTGATTCCTTTGGTCGACATGAAGAAGGAGGAAACAACCGAGAGGCCCTTCCTCCTGCTACGACCATAATCAGTAGTACTAGCTACAGTAGCTCATCCCAATTTGCTGATTCCACTACGAGCAGCAGCACAACATTCTCCACAACAACAAAGAACAGGGTTAATAGTGATGCTGACCTTCGTGGAAGTGACGACAGAAATGGGCAGAAGCAGTCAACTCAGGCTTCGACAAGACCAATTAGCAAGATACGCGATAGGGATCGTGTTGAAGAAGAGTTCACGTCTGCATCACCTGCGAAAGAAATGAAACAAGAGGGCGAAGATTATATGCAGGCGGACGATGGGGCAGTAAATGATGAGCATGATAACAACAGGCGATACCATCAAAACCATCAGATGAACAAAGTCAGACCTAGCATTAAACTTCGTGAAAATAATGGCCAAGTAGATGCTCCTGAGACTTTTAAGCCAATGCATCCAATTGACAGTCCAGAAGAGGAGGATGATGGACTCAAAAATCAAGAAAATAAAACTCCCATGAAGTTTGACAAGGTTTTACCCGAATACTATGATAACCAGCCGTGGACACCTTTATTAAATCGCCCCAATTTAGATAAGAGGCCCAGGGTGGATATGGAAAATGGCCACTTATCATCAACTGAGCCAATTATTGTCTGGAATAATTCTGACGAGCCAGAAGAGTCAGTGGAGTTCCCTCCATTTAACTTCACCGTGCCTCCTACCATGGATGTGATTTACGGTCATGGTGCGAACTTCACTGTGAGCACGTACTACGGTTATGGTCACTCCGGTCCATCTTCGGAATCCGACATAGACCCGAATAATCTGAAATAGACCAGCAGGTGGACTGCAATCCGGAGGTCCATCGATGCAACATGGCAATAAAAGTAATGACACGCGAGAGCAGCCAGCACAACAACAAGCCCCTAACCAAGAGCTGATGAATGGCTTCAAACCATCCAAAATCCCAGCCTACACGATACTCATTCCACACATTCCCAACCCGCCACATCATAAAAAATTGAATGTGAGCAGCAGTACAAACTTACCACAAGAAGCAGATAAAATTCTTTCTCCGCTCCTGAGTCCACCCGAAGACTATGCCAACAGCTACAATAAAATGGATCGACTGGGAGTGGCTGCGGATGATGGGACGACAGGTGCTTCAAACGTGAATGATGCCAACAGACATCAGCAACAAAGCAGCAGTAATATTAAGCAAAATAAGAGGCCTACTAATGAGAACAAAAACGGGAACAAGCGTGGTGATAAGATCACTTACAACTTTGAGGCAATTAAGACTATCCCCGCGCCAGAGGATGAAGAGCTGCGAGAAGATGATTATGTTGACGCTGACGTTGATGAGTTTACGGAAAGTGCTCTCGGGGAACCCAAGATTTATCGATTAGATCCTGAAAGTGTTGCTGGGTTGGTCCCTGACACGCTGGGTAAGGTTCAGAAGAAGCCACAGTTGACAGTTTCCCCGAGTACGAGTACCAGCCCAGCTAGCACAGCTTCTGAGGATACCGAAGCAAGTGTATCTGGAGAAGAGGATGATGATCACAGTGGGGACGAGAGCAGCGCGGAGGAAAAGCAGAGCGAGTTAAAACTGAGAAATGGAACGGTAATCATAAATGATAACAGGGATCGGAATGGAACCAAAGACTTTGACAAGGAATTTAGTCCCGCCTCCATGGAACTTGTTATTGGTCCGCAAGAACCAGATCTGCTGATCAAGTCTACCACGGACTTAATCATGAGCACTCTTGGAAGTCTGAATTTGATTAAGAGTCCATTTAAAGAACCGACGAAAGAGGAAATTGAGGAGAAACTGCGGAATTCTGATTTACTTCACTTTGGACCACCACCGCCAGTGGAACCTGTTCCTGTCGAGAATTCCTCGTCTCCTTTGTTCCCGCCGGTCAGAAGCTATGTGGGAGTGAATCAACCTTTGAGACCAAAGCCAAACCGATCTGAGACAGGAAATGGGAACAACAAGCAATTCAGATTTAGTGACGAAAAGGGTGAAGCAAATCTGCCAAATTTTCCTCCCGACAAGACGACCACAGCCAGTCTTCATAAGGTCATTTCCATGATGCTTGGCGGTGTTGATCATGAAAGTGACAAAGGTCGGCATTTGGCAAACCATCCTTTGATTAAAGGACTTCTGAATAAGCAAAATGTGACTTTGGTTGTGGCGAACGAAACCGGTGCTCCTACAATTATTAGTTTGGAAGATATGTTGCCAACTGTAATGCCAACTCAGCGGCAAACTCCCACAACGGAAGCATCAATGTCGAGTACTACTCCTCTATCTTCTTCAACCAATCATCGTGAGCAAAAGTCATTTAACACGGGATTCAGAGAGTCCAAAATTGACCATGCACAATTCACAACAGCAAGTGATATCGAGCACGTTCCTGTTCCATTAATTGTGACGGAAGCTCCATCTCTACAAAATCATCCCGAGGTGCCTTCACATCTTACAGGTTTCCCGTGGTCATCAAGACCTCCAAAGGCATCGTCAAAAGTTCACAATAGCAACTCTCCAGTTTACAAATTTGTTCTAAAGAAAGGCCAGTCAGTGGAGGACTTGCTGAAAGAAATATTTCTAAATTACACCGATAACCCATCAGGAGGTGATATTAATAATAACTTCTCTGAGTCATCTGAAGAAATACAGCAAATAACCGTGAAACCAGGACACAATGGAGCAGGATTCAAGTCTTTGGAAGATATGAATGTGGAGCAAACCACTCAAACTGGGTCATCCACGACACCTGTTCGAATTAGTCATCATGTGGAAACATCGCCGGTCCACCTGAATCCTGCTCCACCAACAGATCCGGCTTTCTTAGAAGACTCATCGTCCCAAGAAGTGCAGACATCCACATCCGTTGTGATCCATGAAGAGCTGGATGATGTGATGAACTACAATTGCGCCTCCAATGACACATTTCAGTGCGTGTCAGACAAAAAATGCATCCCGTCTTACTTAAGATGTAACTTTATTAAAGAGTGTGAGGACAACTCTGACGAGGAAGGATGCCTGTGTGCAGACTTCCTCAGAGCCAACGGTAACTCCCGGAAACTCTGCGATGGCATTCCAGATTGCGCTGATGCCAGGTGGGTACATACATATATTTATAATTTATGGTTACTGTGCTGAAATTAGAAAATTAAGATTTAAAAGGAATGTGACAAGTTAAAATTAATTGAAATGAAAAGAAACAAATTAACTAAAATTTAAAGCTTATTTATATGTGCAGCATAATATTTATTGCTTTTTTCCATCCTCAGTGATGAGTATCAGGACTGCGAGTACTGCCAGCCGGGTCAGTACATTTGTGCTGGAACGAGATCATGCATATTTAAGGTTTGTAAAAGGTCTAAATAATACATATAAATGGGGTAATGTGGGACAGTTTATCTTTAATTGAACGTGTTTTTCTCAGGAACAAATCTGTGACTCCAAACGGGATTGTCAGTATGGAGATGATGAAAGTGATTGCGTGAAGATCGGCCATCAGGAGATTTCCTCGCTGAAGGACGATTTTTCTCCAACGTACCATAGGAGAGGTCACTTGGTAATTAATGTTTTTTTATTTCCGTTGAGTTTGCAATTAAAGGATAAAAAAGATAGGACACCCATAATTTCATTCCTATGAACCAGCGATGAAAGTAGATTTTAGTTTACAAATACTAGGGTTATCCACCCAGTCACAACTTTATTGATGACTCCGAAGATACATTTCCCCTGGTTCAAATTTCAACGCAGTAGTTGGAATTTTGTTCTTAACCTATTATATTAATAATGCAATAAGGGATTGAGCGTCTCCAGACGTGTTCGTAAACTCACAATGTAAAATGACATGATAAATATTATTATGCAGATGGTGCGTAAAATGGGCACATGGGGCAAACTATGTGTTGAGTCATTCAGTTCTGTGGTCTCTCATTGGGAGGTCAAGGATCTGGCTCGGGCAGTCTGCAAGGCACTAACGTTCTCGTAAGACAGCAGTTTTTGAAGACTCTTTCATTACTTCAAATTCGTCGACTTTTTGACACATGCGTGAATATTATAATTACACCGTATAGGGATTTCGAGACAGTAGAGAAAGTCAAGGATCAGCCAAACAGCACGGAGCCATACTACGAACTCCACTACGGCTCAAACAACCAAATTTCCTCCGGGGAAGCTCATCAGCGACCAGGGTTGGGATTCCGGCAGACGGAATGCAAATCCAAACTAGTTGTGAATGTCACGTGTCAGGATCTGCAGTGCGGGGTTGCACCTCGGGCGTACACTCAACGTGCAAGGTACAGAGTTACCAGGTTAATTAATATGCCCAATAAATTTTCTTATTGCGTATTTTTTACTCATTTCATCTTACGTGTTGTAAAAATGATGATGAACACTCTCCATTTCCTTTGAAATAATTCGCTAGAATTGTTGGAGGAGCCAATTCCTTGCCGGGTAAATGGGTAAGCAAAAAAAAACAAACGTACACTCTCTTAACTACTGTCATCGCATCGTCCGACGTCAATTAATTCAATTAATTTTATGCTTTTACTTTTTTTGCATAAATTACTTGTTAAGCCTTGGCAAGCAGCGCTCTACAAGAACGGGGAATATCAATGCGGGGCCACGTTGATTTCATCGAGATGGTTGCTGTCGGCTGGTCATTGTTTTTATCAGTAAGATCAATTTTTTTCTACGTATTTTCTTGATCACCCTTTTTTGAATTTGTGCAGTTGTCGTGAAAAAAAAAACTTTGGCAAATGTTATATAATGCACCTTGATATATAATAATAATCAGACACCGAGCCCGGAAGGGAAAAGCGCACCTTTTATTCAACAGTTAGACAATCAATATTTTATTTGTGATTTTAGTGCAACTGATGATCACTGGGTAGCAAGACTTGGAACACTGCGACGAGGGGCTACCGTTCTCTCTCCTTATGAACAAGTTGTGCGGATTACACACATTTTCCTTCATCCTGAATACAAGGATGTGGGATTTATCAATGACGTTTCATTGCTGAGATTGGAGAAGGAAGTTAATTTCACAGATTTTGTCAGACCCGTGTGTCTCCCAAGCAGGGAGCAACGAATTCGGGACGGACGAATGTGCACAGTGGTAAAATAAAATTAAGATAAGAAATGGATAAGCTAATGCGAAAGCTTCAAAACTGAAGACTGACTCTTTTATGATTCTGTGACGCTGTAGGTGGGTTGGGGTCAGTTATTTGAAGTTGGTCGAGTTTTTCGTAAGTTTCTTTATATGTTTTCTGTTTACTATTTGCTATTTGTAAAGCTCAGAACCATTTGAACCTTGAATTAATGAATTATTCATTAATTTGTTGCAGCTGATACTTTGCAAGAGGTTCAATTACCACTCATCTCCACAGGAGAATGTCGCAAGAGAACTTTATTCCTTCCTTTGTACAAACTTACGGACGAAATTAAGAAGTTTTTACTCGGTCAGTTTTCACAAAGCATGACCTCTTTTTATTAACATGAGATTATAATCCCTTACAGGAAAATGATGGAAGGTGGTCGCTTTATGGAGTCACTTCGAATGGATATGGTTGTGCCAGAGGTATTTACATATTGTCAAAGGGCAAGTCATCTGAATCGATTCGTAATAGCATTGGAAGATTTTAATGATTTTTTTACTGAACATATAGCTAATCGACCAGGGGTGTACACAAAAGTTACGTCGTACTTAGACTGGATACACGACAAGATGAGTCAGGACAGTGCATTTACATATCGAGATAAGTCTAAACCGTGCCCAGGACATCGTTGCCTTTTAGGTGAGTTGCTAAAGTTTGGATACCTAGTTTTGTAACAGGCTTTCTAAGTCAGACTTTGCTAACTAATGCATACTCTTTTTCAGGTGAGTGTCTTGACAAGAGACAAGTCTGCAATGGTATCAGAGATTGTATCGAGGATGAGGGAAGTGACGAGCGAGGACCAAATTGTACAACGAATATGTACCTTACGTAGAGCTAAATACAAATTAGGATTTTAAAATGCTTTTTCAAATTCATTTCGTGCAATTAGATAAATATAAGTTTACATAGACGTGTACAATTAGAAACATAAGGTTTATGGTGGTTATTTCACAATCTATGCCATTATTTGTATATTCAAAGCACATGTAATTTGAAATATTATCTACAGCAATCCTACTACTAATTTCTATTTGTTTTCGGACCCACCTACCCACTAAGGAAACCTGAGTTTCAAACAAAAAAAATAGCAAGTGCGTTTTAAATTTTTATGTTACCGCAATAAAAAGAAACCGAGTGAATATGTTAAATACCTGATAATTCTAGCAATGTTCCGTATTATAAAATATAGCTCAAGAACATCCTTTGTAATGCTAATTTTAGGTGATCATGTAACATTTCTGTACAAAGACCAAGGTGTCCATGCAATCCTATTATTACCTGTACGAAATCTACCATAACTTGTATTTAGCATTTTTCACATGCATGTGCGAATTTTTGCATCATGCTTGTTGAATCCTGATGTTGCATCAACGTTGTAAAGATAGATTATATGTAGTAATCTTTGAAACATGAGTTTTATCAGTACCTTACAATTACAAAAGAGTTTACTATTAACCTGAGGGGTTAGGTAATATGTATCAATTACAGTTTCGAATACTTCAGAAAGACTCATCAAAATAATAAGTATCTTCTGTTGTGATACCGTAATTCCAGGAGGGGTTCGCGGAAACGCGACAAATACTTGATGAGAGGTAACAATGGAAGGTACAGCAATTCATCAAATACATAAAAAGCGATGTCCTATCAGCATTTATACTTTTATATATTTCCGTATATTTTATTGACCAAATGCCATGTATTTTTTTCCGATTTGTATGTATTGTAGTTATATATTTTGGATTGTACCATAATGCTTAATTTAAGTCGACGGTTAATAATTACGCAAAGGATGGAAGTCATTATATATGTTTCTTCCGTGCGACATTTAAATGACGACGGGTTTTGAACTTTAAGTAAATTCCACATATTATGCCTCCACACGGTTTGTGTCTTGTCTAGTGTTGTGCAACCTGAGCAATGATGATGAGTATATTTGCATGCACATAATAAGGTAATGTATTATTATATTCTTAATTAAGTCCAAGCTTTGGCTATAAAGAGGAATCAGTTCACAAAGATTG